>UFQX01000283.1:438148-506559 GCA_900497675.1 Arapaima gigas
CCCCCCCCCCCCCCCCCGAATGGAGCCTTTGAACACTTTTCGAATCCAGCAGACACGAACCAGCTCTAGGCAGCTCCACCTTGATGTGAAGCACTTTGATGCCACCTGCCACCAAGTAAATGTTTTCCAGACATCGGGCCTCCTAGTTGCGACGGTCATTGATCAAGCGCACACCCCCACCCTAAGGTATACGTGTTTTCTTTTATTCAGAACAACCCTGTTGACAAATCATTTTTTATAGATAAGACCTTGGAACAAGAAAACCCTGCGCCGTTCGGGTTTCGGCTAAAAAAAGTGTAATTACTTGTTGGAAGACAGAAGAACATTACATACAGCATTCAGTTTTCCCACAATGGATAAAAAACACACCACTGCTTATATATTCACTTAGACACTCACAGAAACCATATATGATTCACTGTTTTTGTTAAAAATGTATATCTTTGTTTACTTTTTCTTGCCAATGTTATGTTTTTATACGGCATATTAATTGGCAGACAACCCAAGTTTAAATAACTTGTTTTTTTTTTTTTTATTTTGTAGAAATGGTACTTTTGACTCTCTTGCTTGAATCATAGCAGCCTGACAGAAATAAACAACTATAAAGGAAAGGAAAACAACTGTAATTTTCCACCAAGCCAGCATCTTTGAAGAGTGTTTCTTGATGCTGAATATAGCATTTCTGTCATGCTGCTTTGTAAGTCCAGATGAGTGTCTTTACAGAGAGATGGAAGTGTGAGGGAGAGTCAGAACATGTCCAGCTACAGCTTTGTGACCTTCTGAGGAGGACATCCCATGTTAAACACTCTGAAAAAGAAGGTAGTTTTCTGTTTACTGGTTGCTGAAAGGAGGAAAATTCATTTCAGCTTAAAACTTTGCTCTGTAAGACTTGTTCTCACCTAGTAACTTGTCCCTGACATCACTCCCAGGGTAACCTAGTTCCCACTGACCTTGGGATACGCTCCAGATTGCTGTGACCCTCACTAGGACATGCAGGTAGGGATGGAAGGTTATAGATGGATGGATTTAACGAAAAGGGCCGCACGGAGATCAGAATTCCACCCACCCATCTGGCTTTATGTTGTGTGCTTCTGCTATAGGCTCCGAACCAACGTAACCTTTTGCTGAACAAGCTGTTACTGATAACTAGTTGGATGGATGGATAGATGAATAACTATACTGGTTCTATATTGTTTTAATACTGCTTTGAGCCAATATGGTGACTTCAGTCGGACCACGAACATGCAGCTAATGCTCAAAATCTGGTTGTCAGTCAACCATTTCAGTAAAATACTAAACTCAAATACTGTGTTTAACATGTTTTGACCAAAAAAAGAAGCTGCAGCAGCAAATAGCAGAAATTGAACCAAATTTTACACAATTTCATTGATTGTTCAGCACCAAATTGCGTTGCATTTCACATGAAAACGTATAGCACACACATAATCTGCACAGATATACATAAAGCACAGCATAATGGAGATGAAGAGAAGTGCCAGCATACTAAAATACTGTATGTGGTAAATAAATAAAACCCAGAGGGTTCGTGCAACAGCAAAGCAACTCCTGTCGGAAGGATAAGCAGGAAAAATAAATCTAAGGGGTCCAAGGCTGCCCTGGCTGCAGAGCCTCCAGGCATGATGTTGGCAAATGAAAGAATGAATGGGACTGGCGTAGTCTGAGTAGGTCCATGGGCTGCTAGGACATGTGGAATGTGGTGTGACTGGGCTGTTGCATGTTGCTTCTGCTCAGTGGTTTCACCCTTGGATGCTTCAATGACTCAAGAACCTCAGTTGCCAGAAAGTGGACACCATAGATCAGGCATTAGTTCCCTTGAAATAAGACTGATATGCAACGTGTCCAACAGAAGTTGGCTGAGAAGCACAAACCCAATGAACAGATGAATGAATGAACAAATGAATGAATGAATAGCTACACTGGCAGACAGAAAGATGATGTCAGTGAATGGAAAATGCAATCATATGCTGGCTAGAACCTTTGACATTTCTGAGGAGCCTACAATAGGAACTAGAAGTTCAGTTCTTCCCTGGTTCCTTAATTCCTTCTGACAGAGATGGATGAACACCCGCTCATCTGCTCTGTTAAATATGCCACTGGAGTTATTCCAATTTATACTCCCACTGTAGTGCAAGAACAGGGGAATGAAAGTTAAAATCAAGCTGAAGCTCATACCTTCTTGCCATTATGGAACCTTTAACACTTTGTTTTTTTTCTCCCAAGGCCACTGATGTCCTTTGAAGTTTCTCCTCCTGCCTAACATGACCAGGAGTCTAAGCTGGTTGTACCTCGCTAGCTGTCTTCCTGCCTGCAGGATCTAATACTGGCAAAGCTTCTAAAGCGTCTATTCCCCGTGCTGGGAAGCCCATGCCAGAAGCTATCTAACCTTGCTATCATTAACATGTTTCTGAAGTAGCCAGATTTGGATTTCACTAATTGTAGACCTGTTTCTTATGAAGTTGAGATACATAAATAAATAAATGAATAAATAAATAAATAAATAAATAAGCTTACAAAAATCTTTTCTTCCTTCTAAACTTAAATGCCTGGCAAAAATCTCTTGTTTCTCATAGTACTGAGAACGTGGTCCAGCAGACACTGCTACGCTCCCCTTTTATGTTACAGTCTTAGCAATCTCTCAGCATCCCAACTCTCGATATTCACACTTTCACTAAAACGGCTCTTGAAAGTTTATGCCTATATACCGGTACCCAAACGGAAACTTTTCCATCATAAAAAAATCAAAGTGTAAATAAAAATCAAAATAAATTTTAAAAATCTACAACTAAATACCACAGAGTACCGTACAGTGCTCCATAAGAAAATAGGGATGTATGAATTGTAATAAACTCTATGTGTTCTGTTACGAATTTATCCAAAGCCAGACACACTACACTGGGGATATCAGTTGTTTCCGTCTGTTCTGTTACTGTGTCTCGACACATTCAGCTGTGTACAGCGTTTATCCTTCTCAACTCTGAGCTTTATAGTTTTACTGCTGTTTTCCGATGGGTTGGGAAGATATTATTTATTTTCCCATCTAAAATAACAGGATACTGAAGAATTATTGTAATTATTTCAGGATATGTTTGACCTAAGTATAGCTTTTGATTTAAGAAATCTGTATGGACTGCATTTTTAATTTATGGTTGTTTAAACTTCACCATGACATCACACAAGGCTCTCTGATGCTCCATTCTCCTTTTGCAGTCTGTCTAAAGGTATGAACATGGGGGACAGCATGGTGGTGCAGCGGGTAGACCTGGACTGCATGTTCAGAGGTGGGTTTAGCCCTCTATTCAGTATATGTGGAGATTGCATGTCCTCCCTGTGTTCAGACAGATTTCCTCCCACAGTCCAAACAGTTGTTTTTGAGGTAGATCGGTGACTCTGAACTGCCCATAGTGTGTGTCAAAATGAGAACGCGTGTTTGTAATTGCCCTGATGACTGATCTCCTGTCCCCCGTCTGTACGTGTGGGACAGGTTGAGGACCACCGTGACCCTGCACTGGACAAATGTTTACTGATAAGGGACGGATGGACGGATAGACGAGAACATAAGTGAGCAATAGGAGTAAATGTGACGGTATCGAAAACTCCAGTCAAATCCAGTGTGTTCTGGAGTGTTCCGTTTTGCTGGAGCCAGATACTTGGCACGTTAAAAAAGTGGCTTTTCTTCCACAGGCCTTCAGTTAGACTAAGTGCTGGATTTTGAAAGCCCATTAGCACAAATACTATGATTGTAAGAACTGGCGGTGACACCGAAAATATGTTGATTGGTTAAGTGCATCTTGAATTCATAATGGATCAGTGTTATTTTGTGTCAAATCATATTTGTAAACCCATTAACAAACTCTTTTCATTGTGTTTTCTGCTTCTGCCAATCCTCCCTATGTTCGAAAATGCAATGCTCGCAAGTGGTGTTAACATGGCTTCCACTATGACTCAAAGGCTGTAAAATGTGGCAGGTGAACACATACAAATAGTCCATTAAACAAAAAAAAATGTGCTACTGTGTGGCTTGTTGTGCCCAACTTTGAGCAAATATCAGGCTATTTAAGGAACTGAACCGCTGCTGCTGTACCTGTGAAAGAGCCACTTCGTCTGGGTTGTGTCTGTGGACAAAACCCTGCTGGTCGGAGTGTTACGCTGTGTTACAGGAGAGCTGCTTTGGATCAAAGAGGCCGCCAATGACGTACCTGCCAGTCATTGTTAAGGCTTGAGAAGTCAATCTGCCACTAATTTATCCGCAAATGTTCCAAACACATGTTCATTTATTATGCTGAGACAAAATCAGTGAGCAGCACTAAACTGGAGTTTCTCTAAAAGCCACATTTCAGCATGCAGGTTTTGGCCCAAACTGGTGGCCGCCGTATGTAAAAGTCGGATAACCTCCACGCTCTGGCGTGTGCTTTTTTCCAGAAAGCCGCCGCTACTCAACCACTCTCCACATGGCATCTTTCCAAAAGTGTCCCGACGCGGGGCTCAAGAGCCACACCTGTACAGCAGGTACAAGCTGTCTAATAAAGAGATGAAAACCAGCATCCGCCCAAACATGCAGCAACAGTCCAATACTAATATTTGTTGCAATTTTGACTGATTTAGCGAAACTCTCGGGAAACGTTACTGTTATTTTCCGGCACTTTCTCACCCAGTGTTGGCATACCGTACATCTGCGCGCTACAGAGTGACGAGGAATACGGCAAACAGGCGAAGGAGGACGGAGGAAGGAGGGGTGTGTCGTGATGATGGAGCAGATTTGTGAGGAAAACCACAGCTGGCGCCCGAAAAGCCCGAAGCACCTCCTGAGAGCAGCTCACGTGCCCGGCCTGAAAAATGTGCACGAAGGAACCAAAATGAACGGCAGTAAATGAATAAATAAATAAATATTTTAGATAAAAAATAATAGCCACGGCTGCTGGGCCACGCGCTGGAACACGGGTTCGACTCTGCCTCAGTCTGTGTAGGAATTGCATGTTCTCCCAGCTACAGCGATGACATGGATTTTCATATTTAAAAGATTTCAGGATGACTACCAGGGTCATGCCACAGCATCAACAATATGCCGTTCTGAGCCCCATTTGCATATCCGACAGATTTGCGGCAACAATAGAGCATGTTGAGCTGAAATCAGGTTAAGGAAACAATGCCATTAATCCTACATGCCTGGTGGGTATGCGGTGTGTGATTTCCACAAGCTGCAGCACTAAATAAGAAGGTCCTGCTGCAGGATCAGCAAAAATGCGATCCTATACACGTGGTGGCCAACATTTGACAGTTTGACCTGCTACTTGCCCAAACACCAAGCTGAAGGCTTCTTCTTCTTCATCTTCTCGTTTTTATCTCTTGTGGTAAAGGGTCATTTCCACCACCAATTATCCTTTTCTGCACCTTCTCATCAGGTCTACCCTCTTCTGTGCCTAGGGGTACAAGGTGTGCCGAATACAACAGAAACAGCGGGACCAAAATCAGGATTTTCCCAGACCAGCAAAGGTGATAAGGTAACTTGGGAGGTAAGTCAGTTATAAACAGCCCAGTAAACCTTCCATTCGTACATGTAGTAAGTTATTATCTGGGAGCCGCTTTGTCATTAATGTGTGTGTTTAGACCGCCGTGCAGTATGTACAGTACAGCACATTTCACGTCTTAGTCACTGTGTTACACAGGGGCTGAGAGGTTCGCAGCCCAACTTCAGTCTCATGAGATGTTGAATAAAGGAAATAAGATGTGTGTCAAAGTAACCTGCCCTCCACCTCTTATTTCACACAACAAACTGCAATGAAATAAATAGGTTAATTTTTTTAAAAAATGAAATGTGGTGATGCAGCATAAATGTGTTCAGAGACAGTGAAACCAGCAGAAATAGCTGATAACACCCGTGCAGTGCATCTGGCTTCCGATAAATTTGTACCAGAACACAGTAGACTTTATTACACTACATGCAATATTATTTTATTACAGTGCATTGTATGCTACTGCACTGCATTTTCTATAGATTTTTTCTAATATAAGCGGATAAGCTTCAGATAAAAATTAGTCACAGCAAAAGGTTTCATTTTTATACCGATATAAAGGTTTTTGTTTTCAAGAGCCATTATAGCAAAAATTTGGGTATAGAGTTTGAACAACAAAGAATTGCTGCACTGTATTTACAGCATCTTGCAGGACAACCCGCTCTGGGATGGACAGCATCAACAGAGGATACCTGATATGAAGCATACCTAATGCTACAAAGATGTTCCTGTAGAAGCAGTTCAGTTCGTGTCAATTTTTTTTTATAAAGCACTTCTTCTCACACTCAAGGCAACAGAACAGATAACAGGTATAGTGAGGCTATAGGTAGAGGTTACATATTTAATAAGAACAACTATATAGGGTAAAAGCACTATACAGTAAACCTGCTGGCAACTGAGGAGAGGAAATCAAAAAAACTCCCAACCAGGAGGCGAGGGAGGGAAATAAAACCCTGGGGGTCCCGAGCTTCTACAAATAAAAAAATAGTGGCAATAGCAGCAGCTGAGACAGGTTAGAGTGGGAAGGACAACACTGTGCAGGACAGTAAAAGCGGATAAAAGTGATGGTGAGAGGAGGTTAACTAACAACTTCATCAGCATCTTTATCTGCCCAGTCTTTGTGCCAAACCTAGACACTGGTGTACTTGGTGTATGTCTATACTCCTGTTAGCTTCCATTTCCTTCTCCTCTAACACCCTCAATTCTTCCATATTCTCAGCCAAAATATGGACTTTAACAGAAAATAAGACAAACAGTCTTACTGTAAATTTCAAAATTGTAATTGTCATATTTGGTACAATACCAAGGAGAAGCAACGCTGTTACGTCCTTAAAAGAAGAAATAAAGTGAGATTTTATTTTCTAAATGTTTGGTAACTGAAGTGGGAAATGTGCCACATGCATAAATGATGAACGACAGTAATGATGACAAATGTCACTTCAAAGTATCTTCAGCATGACCAGTGCCTTAGTGTAACAGGGCTGCTGACAACAGATGCCTCCTTCTGATTTTTTTTTTTTTTTTGGCCAAGCCACATCTTCTTTATTCACTTCTTTATTCTTCTTCAGGTCCCCAACCCATTCGCTAATTTGTTTATTTATCCATGTAGTTTACTTTATTCTCAGTTATGTTAATGGATATCGCTTAAAAAAATTCATCCTGGGATTCACACCGAGTTCTGAGACAAATGCAATACAACAGAAACAACTTGCTTCTGACCATCGGGGATTTTTTTTTTCCTCTGTTGAAAGTTGTCTTATTTTTGCCGACTTTGAAAGCTAATTAAAAGATTCGGGTCCAGAGGTGAATAGAGTGTGTACAATGTAGGCTTTTTTCCCCACCTTTTCTTCACCAGTGCCCTTGGCTACTTTGCCTTGCAAAATTCTAAACATCTCAGCTCCTGGAATCAGATTCATTATTTGTTATTTAATTATTTATTTTCTTTCGGTCTGGCTAAACTCCATTGAAATTTGCTTTGCTATTATTAAAACAGCAGGTGGGGTGGTGGAGGATGGAGGGGGGGGGGTGCTGTATTTAGGTTCATCGTGATTTAGCAGGAGACTCGTACGGTGGCCCTTTTGTTCGGCAACTCATAATTCCTGTCTTGAGTTTGGTTTTTTCTTGACTCCAAACAGTCGAGCACAAAACATTATTGTAGAAAAATAAGAATATTCACCAAAAGTAATGATGGCTCTTAGCCTCGATCGGTGTTCGCTCTGGCAGATGTCTAAGTCATGCAGAAAGGCTTGAACTGCGAACAAGATGTTGTTTGACCTCTACAGCTCAAGTCAATGCAGAAAATTGGTAGAATGGTGAGTAAAACCATGGTGGACAGCCATGCATGTGCATGATTTGAATATCTGTTGAAAAAGGTGTGTCACCTCACTGCGAAATGTGCTGCTGGCGACTTCTCGCGCTGGAGACCTTCCCACGGGTGGTGCTGTTACTCACGCTCCCCGGCAGGTCACCTTCGAACACGTGGAATCAGAAGTAGCGCCTTGACTTACAAGGGGAAGAGCTGCCGACCCCCTTCCCTCCAGCGCTTGGTTTGAGATGCCTGGGCGGGGGTTAATTCATGTCGACAGTGTGCGAGATCTTACCACGTTTTAGGCAGTAGCCCTGGAGAGAGGCTTGCTGTACCACATTGCTGCAAGACCTGAAGGAGGCCATCAGCAGCAGAGTCCACAGAGGAGTATCCAGCACACACTGGCTTTGTTCTTGAGGAGACCATGCTGCAGACACACTGTGGGATTTGGATGAAAGGAGCAGGATGAGGGGGCCTGGAAGCTCTTTCTCCACTCTCCATCATCCCCCAAGACAGAACTGGTTAGGCAGAGGCCCGGCACTTTGCCTCCTGGACGTGAGAAGAGGATCTGCAACACAAGGTGTTTAGGCGTGATCCAGGAGACATGTATATTAGGGTACATTTGTGTATTTCTCTGTGTGTGTGTGTGTGTATGTGTGTGTGTGTGTGTGTGTGTGTGTGCTAAACTAATTATAGGTAGGCATATATGGAGCGATGAGATTATCTCCCTGGTAGCATCCTGCCATTCAGGATGCCTCTGGAAAATCTATCACAACTCTTTTAAATATTTATGATGGAGTCTGAAATATTGATAGAATTTTTGTAACATAAGAGGAATTAAGGGAAACGCTGAAGCCTCCGTTCACAGCAGCGCAACGAGAAAGACTATGAGGAACTGAAGGGGATTTGCTTTGTTTTTGCTGAGCAGCTTCAACACCGGACCACGTTGCCATTGCAGATAAACACCCGCATGATGTGGTCAGGAGATGCAGAAAGTGAGGCTCTAGGCTGTGGAAGAACCTAAATGAGGACGATGGGTGTTGAGGGACTAGTTTTCACTGCACTTTTCCCTAAATGAGTCTTAACATGGATTGAGGGCTTGTGGCCTATATTTGATATGCAGTTAAAAATCTACTATTGCTGCTTTGGCCCGTCAACAGGGACTAGACTGACATGTTTATTGTGAATGTGAATGTGCCAAAGTGCCTTTATCTCTCTTGCATACACGATGAATGTGAACAGAATCCACAAATCCATCCCAACCCTAACTGTGAAAAGCCTCTCTTTTAATTTTCCAAATGTTATTAAAAGCATTGCAGCATAATTTTTAAACCGGTTTTAGACATTTTTTTTTCTTTTTTCAGTTCAGCTACAGTGGCTTTAAATTTGTTGTAAAATCCCGACAATAATAGGGAAATATGTGTGCGTGAGAATGAGGGATATCATCGCATTGTTCGCACAGCCCACGTACGAGCCATCACACCTCGTGCCGAAAGAAAGGGACAACCGAGCTTTCCGGAAACGTAGAAACGATAGCGCCGATGCTAACGCTAACGGCTGAGGGTGCAGCTTGGCTCTGTTTCGCTCCGATGGCTTGCCCAGACACTCCAGATGGGAGGCAGAGGAAACAAAGCATAACCAACGCCCAGATCGATTCTCCTGCATTGCCGCCAGGGTGATAATACACCTTTAGAACAAGGTCAGACATCCTTTACATTCCCGTGTGACTGGTGGTGTTGCTGGTGTACCTTCTTTCTCCGCAGTTTGCATCTTACATTGATTTAGGTCCAGCCCCACTGGAGAGCTCTCCAAAGCTTCTGTGCATCTTCCCTCTCTTGCCTTTACTTTGGTGAATTTACAAACCAGGAGAAACCCTCTGCAGAGTCTTGTCAGTTTGTGCTCAAGTTACGCCCAAGATCCACCCTGGCATCCCCTGGGGTTGTCTTGCTCTTAAGGTCTAAGTCTGTGTGATGTGCGATCATGAATTTTTTAAGAGTCATCCCAATAAAAAGGCCGCACTTAGTCATCATCAAATAACTCCTTGCACTTGGATTCACCTTCAGATCTGTGTCCATGTCTTCATCACCTCCTCATGAGCGATAATTTCTTCTGCAAACTTTGAAAACCAGTTTAAGACAACCATGCTGATAGATGTCCTCAACTGGATCAGCTGTCCCTTCAAATCGTTTCGGCCAACGCTCCAGTTTGGTAAGTGGTCACCTGGAGCTGCTCAGTACAAATATGGGGCAGAAGGTCAGCAATGTTCACGTTGGAGAACAAGCCTGTCCCAGGGGCCTGACTCTCAGTTGTGCACACACACATTAAGGACAATTTAGAGTCATTGGTTTGCTGGCAGAAGAGTGTCAGATGATACAGCAGGTAGTCCTGACCCAACTTGACATTGACTGGTGTGTGCACCTGCTCCCTTTTTGGGTATGTTCTACAGTCTCACTCCCAAAAGCCCGAGGTGTGTAGCTCAAGAGAGCTGGTGACTCCAAACCACCCTTAAGTGTCGGAGTGTGTATGAGATACAAGGAAAGAAAATATGTGCCCCACAGCAGAATAGCCATCCTCTCAGGGTGGACTTTAATTTGCACAATACTCCGCTCAAAATCCAGGTAAATGTGTGGCAAAAATGAACAAAAATTAAACTTATATATATAAATAAATAAATGATTACATTAAAAAAAGAAATGATGTAATGGATAGGTACACAGCCCCCAGGACTATACAGGGGAGGAGGTGTCCGGATATGGGAAAAGTCCGGAAAACCAAGCGTAATTTAACAGTAATGCTGTTTACTGCAGTCCTGTATGGTACAGCACTGTGTACTATGGTAACATTTTTATACCCAAATGTAATGTCTAATGAACATGTGACATGTCTGAGGAAATGAAATAAGGTCAATAAAATAACTGAAATAAATGCATAAATGCATACATGTAATACAAGCGGCATTATTCAAGCTATATGTGCAGAAAGCGGTGAATAATACGCCGGCACAGCTTGATCGGAACGCCGCTGTGCTGCTTTCGTGGAATTAACGTTGGAGACAGTCGAACGGTTCACTTAAAACATTATTTTGTCTCCCATCAGGACAAACAGGGATGCGGGAACAGTACGCAGAGGAGAGGGTGAAAGGCAGCAGGGTGAGACTCAGACGGGTAGGAGTGCCACTGTGACGGCTGCCACTGACATTCTGGGCACAGACCTGGCGCTGCGTGTGTCCGCTAATGGAGGGGCCTGTGGACAATGTGAGCAGAGATATCGGTCACGAGTGAACATGTGCTGGATGTTAACAATTACGAGGACAAGACACAACCAAACCCGCATTTGGTGTCATTCATTCTCTCCTGATAGATTCAACAGAATCCCTACCGTCTAAGGACATCCATCATATTTCCCGGAGGACATCGGTGAGGTTCCTTCCTGGAGAAAGACCTTAAAATTTGTGTTTATCATTCATTGATGTAATTCTAGAGAGAATGAGGCCTTGTTGTTGTTGGTGGTCATGCTGGAGGTGCCACTCATGACGCTGTTAAGGTGTTTGAGTGTTGCAGTTACAAATGGTGTGAAGATGCCAGACAAGCTCAGTCTGAGTTTTGGATGCATGTTGACAGTGGTGACAAGTCGGGGCAGGGGGGTTTCTGCTGAGGATGTGAGTTCTTTGTATTGCCGTTGTCCCTTCTTGTTGCTTTTTCTTTCCATTCTTTTTCTTTCGGGCTTTGAATGATGCCACTGCTGTCTTCCCTGGAGAGCTCCATGCTTGTCATTCCTTCGAGAGGGCTTCCTAGGATCCTTTGTCAATACCATGCCTTTTTAGCAAGGTCTTCAGTGAATCCTTATGACACTGTTTCTTGTCCTGCCCTCGGTGATATTGCACCTGCTGCTGATATTACTGTGGGAATCATTGTTCAGACGTTCTCCCTTCACGGCGGCTCCAGCGATACCGAACCTGTTGACATCACGCTTTGCACATGCCTCTATTTCAAGACCTCCGATTCTGGGATCTGTTCTTGTTGTGTTATCCTCAAGATCCTGTGGAGGTAACTCAGGTGGAAGGGATTGAATATCTTCACTTGGTGCTGCTAAGCAGTAAAGGTTTATTATTTATAATATTTATATTATACTATATCATCTACCTACTAATGTCAACTACTTTTACCCTGATCAGAACAGCCCAAAATCTATGCTGGAATCACTGAGGACCGTGCTGTGAAAAAACCACCCCACATCGGACGCCAGTCCATTGCAGGGTGGCCACAAAGATCGCAGTGACCAATTGACCTGAGACACGTATGTCTGGACTGTGGGAGGAAACCAGACTACTGTGACCAGGCGCACTAAAAAAGTAGCACGTATGTGGTTTGCCTCGTACGTTATTCACAACACAACAGGACTACAGGTGACAATAAAAATGTTGGTGAAAAATTAACTGTAGTTATTCATAAAACATAAATAACAAGGTACAACTGTGACATGCTGAAGGACCAGAGAAGCCATGTGAACCGAACCGTCAGCGTAAGCTGATGTACCTACATGAAATGTGAAAATAATTGGATCCAGAATCAATATTCCACCCTGTGAAGCAATTACATATACGACTATTTTTAAAAATGAATATTGGCTCCTGATCAGAAATAGCTACCTGCTCAGCCAACTTTGCATATTAACATTTTTTTAAGGCTTTGCACCTGAATTTATTCACATAAAAGGGACGTGATCAAACACAAGAAGAGAAGTTTTGTTGTTCTCGTTGTTGTTGTTGTTGTTTTGTTTTTTTTGTTGTTTTCTTTTTGCTTTGTGCACCTTCCTGGGCATTATTTTATTCTACCCAATTTTATTTTCAAGTCTCTCCAGCATCTGCCAAACATGCACACATCAATAACTAATCCGCACTCCTTTCATGTTTAAAGTCCTAATTGTCTGGTTCAGAAATACAACTCTGAAAAGTACAGGATGTCCTACAAGTTACTTATGAAGTGCCACAAATGCGCGCTGTAATGCCCCCCGTAGTCAGAAACTGTTAGAATTTTTTTTCCAGAACAACAGCTACAAGAAAAGGTCATTTTCCTGCCTTAACAACATTCCGCGGAGACATCCGCTTTCAAACAAGGCAGGAGCTGCTCCAGAGCCTCTTTCAGGTTTCTGCTGCAGAGTAAAACTATAACAGCCCATGTGCTCTGGACACAAATTAAGTCTCAAAGGTTTTGGTTGCTAAAGTCGCTGTCGACTCTGATCATATCTGTCCAGCCGTTGTTGACTTGTATATTTAACCAGTCTACAAATTTATCACCCGCCTGCAGCGAGAAACTGTTAGAATTTATTCGAAAAGGAGCAAAAGGATTTAGCGCCGATGAAATTAGAGCGGTAATGTGTCGGTGAGAACGTCTGCTGCTCGACACAAATCCGTTTGCGTGATGCTATGAACTTCTCTCATTTCCCAGGGGAGACATTACAGGCACCCTGACAAAAACACACGATCATCTCAACAAGATGCTTACAAATAACAACTGGTCTCCTGTGTCCTTTAATCAATGTGAGAAGAAGTTTTATTTCTTAGAAGTGAGCGGCTGATATCGGTGCCATAACTCAGCCAGGACAGGGGAAGGGGTTGAGGGGACCGGAAGGGACGGTTAGATTCGGAGAGGAGGAGTGTCTGTCAGAACTGCTCATCTGGTACGTGGTAATGTATTGACTGAAGGAGTCGATAAGGAGAACTGTCGAAGAACTTCAGGAAATCTTTTAGCGGCAAATGGTTGGAAAAGGTAATGAATGAAAATTTACCTCGGAAGTAGAGTTTGTATGTCTTAAAAAGCTGTATATATATATATGCATGTATATTCAATCCCAGAAGGAGCACTGGGCATGAGCAACTGAATTCCATCCCTCCATCCATCCATCCATTTGTTTTCAATTACCTGCTGGTCCACTGGAAGGTCATGGTGGCCCAGAACCTATCCAGGAGTCATAGAGTGTGACTCAAAATCCACACCAAATGAAAAACCAGTCCACCACGGATCGGTCACACACAGTCATTCATTCGCGCTCGCATTTTGGGTGTTTTAGAGATGCCACTTTGCCTGAAATCTATCTCTGACTGTAGGAAGGAGCCACAGAAGCCGAGTGAACGTGCAAACTCCGGGAATCACCGAGACACGCGCTGACCTGCTGAACTAGGCCTGCGAGTGACAAACATCAACTGTGCGGAATTTGCTAAGCAGCCAAGTTAACAACTGTCATATTTATCTATTTACACTCACATTCACTAACCCTAACCTATATATTAAACTATATATTTACGGCTCTTTTGTGTATTCAGCCTGCATCGTGATGTCTTCCGCTGGTTGTCGCCAGCGGAAGACGCAAAAAAAGGTTAAGGTGACGTCGCGAAAGAGGCGATCGAGATTTGCTTAAAGAGAGAACTTTGCTGACTGAACGGCGGCAGCTGAGACGTGAACGTAAGTGAGATGAGATGAACGAGTTGACGCTTCATGTGCCGCGACATTGTTGTAGAGCTAAGTGTCAAAAATAACACCAGTGACATTTCAGTGACTAAATAAAGGTTAGAAAAAATTAAAAATCAACAAATAAATCAATCAAATTAAATTTTTGCCCTCAGCATAGAAAATGTGAGGACTGGCACGGCGCACGGAGCGGGGTGTTTACTCTGTGTTTTGATTTGCTTGATTTTACGAAGCTCAGTGCTTTAGTTTATCCGGGAAATATAGAGCGTTCTGACACACTGCACACCGGCATGTATAAATAAAAGCGTGTGGCTACCTGAACACCGACAGCAGTAAGCGCACTAACTCCCGCAGTGCAAAGTGTGACATTATTCCCGGGGAGGGGGAGGGGATAAATAAGCCGGTTTCCCTAATTCCCTTCCGTTTGGTCTACTTTAAACACATTACATATTCAACTTCCTCCATTTTCCTAAAGGGATGTCTGCTCTGATAGCCCAGGAAATTATTCATTTCTCTGCCATGTTCACCATTTGTGCAATTTCTGGAAACGTCCTCAAAATTGCCAAGTGACTTATTGGTCTTACCGATATTGATTTTTCTCTGCCACCAGCTGAGCATTAATGCTCTTCAGCCATTTACTCCCTTATTCTGATTCTATTCCTGTCATTTCTATGGCACACAACCTTCAGCAAATAATTAGGTTCTCTTTTTCCATCTGAGGCTATTGTTTCATATAAAAAAATGTACTTTCCTGAAGTCCAGGCAAAATTTTTGCAAATAAGACATCAAAGAGTACAAAAGACTATTTGGGGTGGTACCCAGGGTGCACGGCGCGAGAAGAGGGTCCTTTTTCACACCTCCCCGATACACGGCGACGCGAAACACTGGCAGCGACAAAACCAACCCTTTTGCACCAACAAACTGTCCTACGGGAGAAGTAATGAGCGGGACAACAACTGCCGTAACACCACAAAACTGTTAAACACATCATTGCCACGGGCGATAAAGACACATTTCTGCTGTTAAACCCATTTCTGTGAATGTAAATTTATAGCAGGTGTTTAAATGTGGCTGTTGTTTACCAGTGTTTTACTTTGCCTGCAGGTAACAGGAGAGGAGGCCTGATAATTAAAACAAAATCAAAACTCAGATCATTCGCTTTTGCCATTAAAAAGCAGATTGTACCTGCGGTCGATCTCGTCCGTCTCTTTTTCTGACCGGGTGCTGTAACAGACTGTCGCCTGCTGCACCGACAAATGGCCCACGGCCACTTTCGCCGCTCCAACCTGCGACAGGCGTACGCTGACAAAATACACACGACGCCAATACCCTGCGATCTTGCAGCGTCATATTTTGTTTTAGTGGCAACGTAGAATAGACTGAAGTGGGGGGAGATTGACGGTGGACTACTGACAACAGTTATGTTTGATATTTAGATTAAATAAAAATTACTGCATTTATAATTTTTTTTTTTTTAAAGAGGCCCTAAGATTCATGGGTCCCTAGATGCTTGTGTAACTTTGCCAAATGGTCCTGCATTATAAGCCAACCCAGTGAAAAAAAAAAAAGTTCTGTAATAACTGGCCTAACAAACATCTCACTTCACCCTCAGTCGTGTGTGGTAAGTTCATCCCCAACCGCAGAAGTCTCTGGAAAACAAATCTCCCACGTATGAAAATGTGCCTCTTTTCAAAACATGCACATACAAACAATCATCTTACTAGACGTCGCATGTATGTACTGTGACCTAATGTATATTATAATCGGGCATATATTGACATGCAGGAAGAGAAAATGAGAAACAGGCCTCCAAACCTGTTAAACTACTTCAACACAAACCACATTCGCCAGAAGAAAAGTCTCTTTATTCCCAGTGCTGGGTGGAGATGAGCAGAGGAGGACATGCAGGAGATGAGCAGGAGAGGAGATGATTGTCCATCACATCTCAATTGATAGGGATGACCAGCTGCTGTGAACATGCTGGGGGATCCAAGGGGGGGGTCCAGGTGTCAACCTCCTTAGAGGATTATGATGACTGCGTTTGGCAGAGGTGAGGAGGAGGGAAAGAGGCAGGGGAGGAAACCCTGTGGCTTCACCTCACACACAGCTACGCGCTGACTGGCTATGAAGAACACACACTCCCAATATAATTGATATGACTAAGAAATACCTTAAAAATAGTAGCACAGCATAAAAACTGTTTAGCATAAGCAACAAAGAAACAGATGATAGATAGATAGATAGATAGATAGTTGTCACCTCACAGCACCTGGGTTATTCAGGCTCAGTCTCTGTGTACTTTGCATGTTCTTGTTACCTCCCACAGTCCAAAGACATGTGATTCAGGTTACCAGGTCATTATAAATTGCTGGAAGCATGTGGATGTGTTTGGCCACAGTGAGATGGAGTCGAACTCAGTTGGGGGATGTAGTTTCATAGCCTGGCACCCAGTACAGACAACCGACCCCAACCAGGAAGAAGCAGTTAATGGTGATGGATGGATATATGGATGGACGGAAATAAATGAATTTATAAATATATACTGTTGAAAGCATCTACGGAAAATGATCTAAAATAACCACCATGGGCAGTGGTTGACCTCTGCTATATGATCTCTAACATATTTTGAATGCATGGCAAAATAATCTATAAATTCCAGTTCAAAGCCACTTTCAGGCAACTCCTAAAAAAACAGCAGTGACAAACACAGTAATGTGCTGCTCCCTTAACCTGGTCAGACCAACCAGATGGACGGGATACCATCAACAGTCAGAGGGACTTAATCTCACTCTGTACTGTGCAGCTCATAACTCTTGGACATGTTCTTCCTAATATTCTCCCGGATGAGCGCTGGGACAATCCAGGTGATGTAGAGTGACATTTCCTTTTGCCCAGGTTTTACTCAGACTTCGCTAAACACGTCCAGGTTGCCTACTTGTGCACTTCACCCCCGGTCAGGTTCTTTTAGCGGATCCGCGACAAGCCGCCCCCTCACCCGTTTTTTTGTTAGCGGACGCCTTCCCTCAAGCTCAAGTCCGTGCTCAGCCGCGTTCATCTGTGGAATGTGAACTCCTAACCTGCCGGTCACAGGTGCAGAGATCTAACAGCTGCACCCCTCGGTTGCCTTTGTTCCTCTGCTTAGCAACGCTCACACACCCAGTGTCCATCATTTTCCTTCAGTCGGCAGACAGCGGCGTCTCTCCGCATGCATAATTCATAAAGCACACCTGTTTATTGTTTGCCCGCAGCTTGTACTTGGCGGGGCCATGATTATTCATTACAGTAGCCTCCCATCCGCAGTGACAGCCTTTATTATGACAAAGTAGGAGCACGAGCTGCCCTCTGCGGCGTAGCACGCGGCCCAGCGGCTCGGGTATCAAAGTTATCCAGTCCCACAGATGTGCTGGGGAAATTCATTTACGGCAATTCAGTCATGCGTTTGGCCGACTTTACAAGCAAATGTCATTTAGGGGCTGATATATGCATCTGCGAAAGACGGAGAGGAGAGATCCCCTACCAGCTTAATCTCATTAAAGCATTACGGACCCTGTAATCTGGCTGAGGGAATTAAACAACGTCCACCTCAGTCCCTCGCCGGCACCGGCCTGCTGGGGAAAAATAAACTGCGGCAGGGGGTGGGTAGAGAAGAAACCGGTGAGAATTTATGCGGGATAATTCATGCCGTAATGAAATGCTGCCGGAAAGTGCCCTGTAACGTATTTAGCGGTACGAAAGGGCAGCGTGGGGGTTTATTTTGTGAAACGAATCAAGAGCGTCCGCCTCGGGACCGTGTTGCTTTATCCACGTCTTGCTTTCTTCAAGCTACTGAAGCGCTCGACTGAAATTGTTGAAAAAGGGAAGAATTCCACGACCGAGCCCAGTGAGGTCAACCAGCCACACCGGAGTGGTACCTGACAGTCAAGGAGCGGTTGTGTATCTCTTCCAAAACTGAATTATTTCACCAATAAAATACAATTAAAAATCTTATTGCCAACAATCTGTGATTTTTTTTTCCCCAAAAGCTCCCCTAACCTCTAAGTCTTATATTGTGAATGAAGGAAAATGGTTTGGAGAGAAACGGTGATAAACACCCAGCTTTTATTCGTATTGTGTTTGGATGATTTGTTATAAATATGTAGATATATATTATGTTGTTTAGCAACTGAGGGCATCTCAGGGATGCTGCCTGATCCTTCACTGGGACACACCTTGCTGTCTCATGCAGCACATAAACACCTCCGGCTCCTCACAATGTGGTTTACGAAAAGCCGGTTATTGCCACTGAAGGCGATCATATTCCCAGCCTTGTCATTCGTACATAACCCAACATCGGCACCCTGGGAACATGTCACTTTCTCCTCCTAGCTGCCCATTCTGCCTTTTTGTCCCTACTGTGCTGTTTGGTTTAGTTATAATGAGCTTTAGTTTTGCATTTACAACCACATACATCAATATAACTTCTCAATAAAAACCATCTTCCTTTAGTTACACGACAGAGACTGTTTCTGAGGAGCCATAGGAGGTCTAACAGTCGATAGCCTGGACCGAAAAATTGACCTAATGCTTATTTGTGCAAATAACTGTCTTAGAAGTGTTGCTATTCCCTTGTGAACTCGTGAATAGCAGCGTTTTAGTCTGCCAAATAGTCATGAATGAAGTTGCTGTGGGTGAAGAAAATATGCAAAAAAAAAACCTTCTGCTTAAATCTGTGTCCGGGAATGGAGCGGCCAAGGCACAGCCCACGCAGGTCAGGTTTTGCTCATTCAATAAAGAGCTGCTGACAATGAATGGATGAATTAATAGAAGTAAAGAAAAATAATTAAAAGATGTCCATGAGAAACCATCCTATACAGAAGGTCTGTTCAAAATTTATCTGGACTGATAGCATAACCCTGATTTTGCACTTAAGGTAGAGCTGGAAGGTCGATGAACCTCTGCGGACTGTGTGACCGGTCACAAGATTGTCAAATTCCGCATTCGGCCAAGACAAGTGATCGTTTGCAGTCATTTGTTGAATCTGGTTCAACACTGTGAAGGACTGGTGTTCCATCCACGATGTCATTTCATGGCCCAGCACCCAGTGATTCCAGGATCATCTCTGGACCAGGATGAAGCAGGTGATACCAATGGATGGATGGATTCCAACTTGGCTAACAATTCCTTGCAAAACACCAAATGAGCCAAGTTCAGTAGCCGCCATTCTTGCCCAGCATTGCCCCATGCGACTTTCTTTTTGGTTTTCCATTAATCAAAATGGTACTGAAAGGACAGCGAGATAATTTAGTGCCAAAAATTGCTTTCTTTTCAGAATGTAAGGTTGTAAGAATGTAACGTATGGCAGTATAGGTCCTTTCCTGGAGGTTTACAGAGAGGAAGAAGAGGCATTTGGATCAGATGCTGTTCCCAGCTTTCCATCGCAGGACCCTCACGCAGCATGACAAAAGGGATTTTTTCACAGAGTCCGTCCTGGCGGCTCCGCTGAACCCAGATCCATTACCTCGGCGATGTCTGAGATAAAACAGGAGCAGAGCAGAGCGGCGTTTGAGAGTTCGGCTACGCAACGCTGCTTCCTTACAGGGGAGGGAAATGATGATTAGGCATGTAACAGTTGTGTGCCGACAGTATTTTTTTGTAAGTCAAATGACTGGAACAACCTTTTACTTTACATTATGCAGGATAAATATGCAGGCATGCATCATTAGACAAACACAGCGGCATAGAACGCTACTAAATGGATCAGGAAGTTTAGCAAATGCAGAAAAGAACCGTCAGACACATGTTGTATCTGCTGCGGTTTTGTTTGGCCGCCTTCAGTCGTTCCTCAGGTCAGAGGAACGGACGGAAAAAAGATGTTTTTATTTATTCATAACCAACAGAACAATAACAATTCTTGGGACACGAGAATACAAAGCAGGGCAGTTTCAACTGTGTTCCTTAATCGGCAGGTTTTTCCCTTCCTTCTGGTTGTCATCTGCTTATCTGTTTTTCTCTTCTTTTTAACCACTCTTTACGCACTCATACATTGTTTACGAGTCCTTTAGAACGCAGCCGCCGTCTTCCAAACCATCTTAAAATATTCATTTGAAGAACACGGCAAGTAAAAGCAAACATTTTGAGTTTTTGTACCCTTTCCCCTGGCAGGGGGAAAAAAAGGAAGAATATACATGTTTTATGTGTTTTCCTAACCTTACAGCTGTAGCTGAGAAGTTTTGGGAGCGACAGAGTTCGGTTTCTGTTGGTGAAGAGCGATGCCGTTGCCAGCGAGGCAACAGACCTCAGGCAACTCCTAAACAGACAGAATTCACACGGCAGCACACCGGCAAGAGCAGACCGAGGGTAAACCTCTGTTTCTAACCCAAGCCCATCCAGCCCCTGACCACTGGCCAGATGACCAAACTTCAGAGGGCTGGACATTACCCAGAGCAGCTAGAACCAGGAGATGGAGAACATGAAGACTTGCATAGTTTCATCTGGTGGGGAAAGGTGTATGAGCGTGGGATGGTTGTACTGTCTCAACTAACTAAGCATTTTTATTTGCGAAATGAATGAGCAGGCGCCAAACGTGGAGGCCGGTGCTGTATAAATAACCAAACGCGCTTCACGAAGAGGAAAAAACACTCTCAACTGTGTTTACCATTTGCCGACCCCATTGGCTCCGACCACAGGAGCCACTCCTTAACAATACGGCTGGTTTAGGGTGGCGGAAGGAAGAAGGAAACAGCCGGCAGAAATGAAGGATTTCCCCAGCATTCGTGCAGTAATGACTGCGTGAGCTCTGTTCCTTCCCTCAGAGGGGCCAGGAGATACGTGAGCTGGAGTTCCGCCCATCCAGTCCTGGCACCGTAAACAGGGAGAAGGGCGCAGCGAGGGACTGGAAGCAGGGATTTTTAAATGCACGCGCTCGGACCGATCGCTGCCAGGCAGGCATATGTTACGATAAATAAATGAAATGGAGCTGAATAAGTAAAGCAAGTCTGTTTTGCACACTGTGGGGGGCGGTGGGGCCTCAGCATCTATCTGATCTCTGGTGAAACCTGACAGTGGTGTCTGGGGGGGGGGGCAACCTGGCGACGGAGCGGACGCGTCCCCGGAGCCCTGTTGTTCTGACGTGGTCCGGTGAACCGCAAGGTGTTTGTTTCGAAAACCCTCTTCTCCTCTCATCAGCCTCCCGAAGACTTTCAAGTAGTCAAAGCCAAGACCACCTCCCCGGCCCTTGTTCTCACACACACACACAATACACACTACCCCCAAACCCTCCTCTAATTACAGATAAAAGAAAATAACAGCTTTAGACTGTTTTATACCTTCCTAAATTAAAAATGTAACCCAATACTTCAACCAGAATAGTTACCTTTTTTTTTTAAAATTTCTGCACTCAGTAATTCTCCCCTATTCACACCGAGATATTAAAATATTATCTTCTTAGGTGCGATGAATGTATAATCAATATTAACATATTTTACGGCTCTGTTTCCATTGAATAATTGATGTCCAACACAATCTCGCTGAGAATGAAATAAGATGTAGAGGTATTAAAATAACTTCTCTGAGATAAAAGAAAATTGATTAAAAAAGGGATCACCGAAATTAAAGAGGAAGAGAACAGCCCTAAGGGAGTAGCTTAGCATATAAATGAACGGGGGGAAGAGAAACTTCAGCAAAAGTTATAAGCCCATTTATTTAGCATTATACCTTTCGTTTGTAAAGAGTATTTATCAGAATAATTACGCTCTTAATCACACGTTTCTTCTCCCGTTTTATTCTCTTTGTCTCCGACGCTCCTGTTAAACAAGACTGAGTTATTGAGCAGCCGTAACGGGTTTATACTTTTCTCTTTAACAAAATCGCAGCCATCGAAGAAGAACTCGCCCCTCAGCTCTTCATTTCCGCAGTCAGCCGAAGGTTAAATGTGTTTGCATGACGTCGTACAGTATTGGGTCAAAGCCCTTCCTGCTGACACGTAATGCTGCAAAAAAAGAGAATTGTTTGCCCCCCGCCCTGATTTTCCCGTTATATTTTTCAACAGTTTCAAATCTTTTGACGAAATTATATATTAAACAAAAGGAACCTGAGTAAAAATATAGCACGGTTTTTAAATTAGTCGTCCGTTTTAAGGAATCTTCACATCACCCATGTGAAAGAGCAGTTGTCCCCTCAAACGTAACGGTTAAGCTGGTTGCATCACCTTTTAGCTGCACATCACTCTTGAGGAATTTTAGTCCTCTCTTTTTTGCTGAACTGCTTTAATTCAGACACAGCGGGAGGGTTTAGAGAAACAGCTGTGCATTTCAGGTCCTGCCAGAGCATCTCTGTTAGGTTCAAGTCAGGACTTTGACCATTCCACTGCAAAACATTCATTTTGCCTTATTCTCAGCCATTCAGATCTAGACTTGCTTTTGTGTTTTGGATCATTGTCTTCCTGCATAACCC
The DNA here is from genome assembly GCA_900497675.1 of Arapaima gigas. NCBI lineage: Eukaryota > Metazoa > Chordata > Actinopteri > Osteoglossiformes > Osteoglossidae > Arapaima > Arapaima gigas. Next base: position 460,882 of record UFQX01000283.1, read on the forward strand.
GGTTACACTCCACCTTCATCTTATAGACCGATGACTAGCCATTCTCCTTAAAAACTTTCTGGTACAATGCAGAATCTATGGTGCTTTCAGCAATGGCAAGTTGTCCAAGGCGAAGCATCTCCACACTACCACACCGCCACCTTTACATCTGACTGTTCGTATGATGTTCTTACTGTGGAATGGCTATATTCGATTTACTCCAGACATAATGGGACCTGTGTCATCCAAAGATATTCGTTTCTGACTCATCTGTCTATAGAACATTATCCTGAAAGGCTTGTGAATCATTCAGGGTTTTTTTTATTTTATTTTTTGCAAATGTGAGATGAGCACTGACGTTACTCCTGGATAGTAATGTTTCAGCTGTGCTGCTCTCCCATAAGTCCTATTTTTGCCCAGACTTTCTTACTGACTCATAAACAGTGACCTTAGCTAAGGCTAAAGAGACCTGCAGTTCTTTGGATGTTCTTTTGGGGTTTTTGGCGATTTCCTGGTTGAACTGTCGCTGCATCCTTGGAGTAATTTTGCCAGGCTGGACAACACTGAGAAGATTCACCACTGTTCCACTGGAGATAACAGCTTTCAGAGTGGTTCAATAGCATCCCAGAGCCTTAGAAATGGCTTTGTAACCCTTTCCAGCCTAATATAGTTCACCAACTTTATTCTCATCTCCTCTGTAATCCCCTTTGATAGGACTTGTGTAGAAACTTTGTGGTGACCACTTCACTCTCATGTTTCAGTTCAGTGTACAGTAAAGTTTAGATTGAACAAAACTACTGCAGTCAGGTTTGACTGTGTTCAATCTGATGAATGTATTTATCAATTAAATTTGGTCAATCGGTTGATTTAGCAACTAAGGGGACACTTGCTTTTCCACATGGGTGATGTAGGTGATGAATAATTTTATTCCTTAAGTGAATTAAGCAATAATGTTAAAACTGTGCTGTGTGTTTACTCAGGTTTGCTTGGTCTAAAGATCTGAATCCATTCAGCATTGCATATATCTAATAATAGGGGGAATCACAGCATTTTGCAACACTTTATGCATTACTATTGGCATGCTGTCCAGTAGGGGTATCCAGGTGTAGGTGTGTTAAATCTTCTAAACCCGGTGTGATATGCGTGTCAAAGGTCTCGTACACATGTTTGTTCTGTGACTGTAGTTTTGCGATGGTCCCCCTGTGTGTGATTATGAAGTTCACATTACTGTGTTCTGTCTCCCTAGATGCCACAACCACATACCACAATTTTCCATTTATATTTTTAACTTTTTTATAGAGTTACAATGTCTGCTTATGAATGCTGCCTTAATTTGAATATCACGTTTCATCTCTCTTTGAACCTTGAACAGGAAGAAAAGAAAAGTTTGAAAAACTTGTGCCTCTAGTCTGATTGAAAATGGTTTGCAGACTGATAGTCAATGCCTTGTGGTTTGGGTTCTCCATCAGTGACTCCTAAATTGGTGTTACCTAGGGAACAGGTACTGTACCACGAGGTCTCCTGCACTGTTGTCCTCCAGCCGTTCTTGTTCCGCCTCCATCACTGACGTGTCTGACACATGGCTATGTTCTGCTAAAAAGCAAGTCGACCCAAAGGTCCCTGATTTGATTGCTTCCTAATGGAGGTGCCTTCTGTCCGCCACCTTCCAAAGCAGGAATGTTTCACCTGTCAACTCAGAATTCCCCATCTTCATTTCAGCTGGAAAAGTTTGCTTTGTGCACCTTTAACCTTCCTTACACCATTTATAAATTTATACAAGGTGATCCAACCACGAAATGTGTCTCCATATTTTATATAAGCAGTTACCTACATTTACTCGGTATGTTTAGAAAGTAACTATTATTATGGTTATATATTAGTATATATGATTTATTTTCAAAGAAACCTGTCCATTTACATCAATGCCCTCAACAGAGTCATTGTGACAAAAGGTGTGGGTACATTTCACTCAAAAGTTCAGCAACATCTTTGCTCTAAGATTGTGGGCCAGTCCCTTGGACAGGGCTTTTGGGCAGCTTATCAGAAGAGCATGAAAAGGCTTCCATATCACACCCCTTCTGATCCCTCTCATGTGCTACACAGCAAATACCTAATTATGCCTTCAAACGGAAGGTTTAGAGATCCAAGGTTTAAACACAATTGGTTTAAGGACTCTTCTATTCCTGAATTAATCGTGCTTCTCAGCCAAGACGATGGGCCACTCAGGAAAGTACGATTATGGTCTCACGTACCACAAACTGCTCACGATCTGGCAGAAAGTGAGACGGTGCGGCTCGACAGGCACGTGCGATATTCTACTCAGTCCTCTATCCCTGTGTTTTTTGCCCTTGATGTACAATATTCCATTTCCTTTCATTCCTTCTGTGGTGTGGAACGAAGCTCACTGTAAACAAATCTCAACATTTTGTGAAAAGAAAATGCAGAATAGCCCAGCTCAGTTTTCTCAGATGCCGTGTTAATTTTTTGGCACTTAGTACAACATTGTCGCTTTTTTAACTTCTCGTAACCAGCATAGACAGTAGAAAAGCTGTATAATTTGCTATGCCAGTGCAGTTATCCCAGACGTCAGCAGCCAGGCTTGAGCAGCCTGCGGTATTTGATTTGCTTGTGATAATGTAATATGAACACCACCTCTGACGTCCTGAAACATCCAGTCCTGCAGATAGACTGACTGGGGGGGGCGACAATATATGCCTGCTGGGAATCCAGTGGGGAACCCAGCACATTATCACAGAAGACATCCTCAAGCACTGGGACGCAACAGCCTGTTCCTCACGTCCACGGATATATGGCGGAAATTTTCAAAGATCAGCAGATCCGGTCCATTCTGTGCCTTACAGTTCAATATCAGAGTGGGAGTAACAGCTCCACGCAAGAGGTGGTCCCATGCACGAGTGCTAATGGTAGCAGTTCAGTTCCAAGGGGGACCGTGGGGGGGCCTGCTACCTGTCTTGTGAGAGCGTCGGCCGCAGGAGCCCAACTCAGCCGGACCCTATTTATCAACCTGGCAAGAACTGCGCTTCAAGGACTTCTGCTGAGTGGTGCGAGGTGCGGTGACATTTAGCCTGCCGCATCCTCAAGTGACCGATTTCCAAAAATAGTGGAAGTGCTGATAAGACGTGGAAAGAAAAAAGTCCTTACAGGACAAAAATGAGTGGACACCGACAGATGGAAGTTACTGAAAAGATGAAAGCGGAAGCCTTTCGGTCGGAAAACTGATACACAGGACCGGGGGAAGGACGCTACGTAGGAAATTAATATGTAACCATTAATAAAGGCTCAGGCACCTTTTCAGCTGTAATGTGATCTTGTGAATAACACTGATTAAATAATGCACTTTTTATAAATTATTCTTGCCAGGCTTAAACAAAGAAATTCTTGTATGGCCTGTGAGTTGAGATGGAATCTCAGAAAACGCAAGTTATACGGCAAACACAGCCGGGAAACAGCAAATCGCCGCGTTCTCCAGGACAGGTCGTCTTTCTTTGCTGCTCACGGCAGAACTATGTGTGGAAAATGACAAGAACTGCTCTCCTGTGTGTGTTTTTTTTTCCTGGGTGGTGATGCCTGGAGCGTGTGGAATGAATGGAAGAAGGGAGAAGCCGGGAGTCACAGTCCACACGCTGGACGGAGAGTTTATCTGTGTTCATCCCTTTGCCGGTTGCCGGTTGTGCGTCGGGGAGGGACAAAATCTGAGTAATGAAATAAAGCTAAATTGAAAAAGCAAAATATTTATTGTCAAAAATGGCTCCGTTTATATTTCACTTTATTTTTTATATTTCTTCCTTTCTGGAAAACTGACTGTTGTCTCTACATTTTTTACAAATGCTTTTCACCTACCAAATGCATACGTTGCCCATATAATTTATAAATGCTGCAGATATTTTTATTTTTATATATGTCAATACATCCCATGGTCCCATCCCATCAGCATAATAATAATAATAATAATAATAATAATAATAATAATAATAATAATAAATGAGGCCAGTAGTCATCAACCGGCAAGTCGCAGCTAACAGTTTGTTTTCTGCAGCATTTTTTCATTTTCTGACAGTCCGGTGAACAGATCCCACCTCCAAAGGGTCTGACTGAACAGGTTTGCGCAACAAAGGGAAAGGTTCTAGTGGGGCTTAGCGGCACTGAGCAATTCCGAACTGTGTGAAGACTTCAGGAGGAGGTCCTGCTTTTCAATCTGTCACCGTTGTCTTTCCATAATTCACGTCTGGAAAATCAGCTGACCGTCAAGGGCATCGGGAATATCGAAGGACCCCACATGTCTCCTTGACACCTTAACAGGAGATATATGAAGCTGTGACTAAATGGCGCTGGAGGAACAGTACAGTCTCATGATGAAAATCTGTCCCCTCGTAGCCCCTCCCTGTGCCTGACAAGATGCTCCCCCCCACGACCACCTCGAAAGAAGGTGGAGCGAGAAAAATAGCCGCCACCCGGGTGATGAATAAGCTTCATGCCGAGAAGATCGAACCGATTGATCCAGGAAAGGTATCTCACTGATATTTTTGCCCTCAGTCAAATGGCTGCCATGGGAGATGGATTGTGTCTGATATGGGAGTAGACTAATGGGGCTTGGAGATAAGATAGCCCACAAAAAATGCCCCCCCCCCCACCACCTACTCTCAAGCAGTGGACACTGAATGATGCCAAAATTTTATAAGTTTTATAAGTTTTTCTAAAAAATGTTAGCTGCAAAAAATACAGTAGAAGGTGTAGTAAGTAGCAAGTGAACTTATATTGAGCCAGTACTGTGCAGAACGTGAATTTCCATTCTAAAAAATAGCTCTATATCATTTAACTTCAAATGTGTTTTGGATGATATCAGAAATATTGCACTGCCTAACTGATCAATTGCAATTTTTTTTACTTCTCACAGCACTGGGTGGCAGCTGAGGAGGTGGGGACAGCTGGTTAACATTCTGCCTTCAGACAGGGGCCTAGTCACCATAAACAGACCTCCACTGAGAAACATCCAGCTGCCGTGGCTCCCGGTTGCCTGTTTAAAAGCCGTGCGTCACAGTAAGAAGGTGCCCACCGACATTGTAGAGAGAAAGAAAGTGACCAGAGATCAGAGATAGAATGTCCTCTCTGTCTCCTCCATGTGTCCCTCCGGTTACGTTCTACTCTGTGGCCTTTTATTCTGTTTTTTTTTTTTCCCTGAACCATTTTCCTTCCTGTTTTCTTACGAATAAGTCCTTCCTATCAGAATGACACTTTGATGCACTATGTGAATCTCTCGAAAAAGTTAACAACAGTGAAAAGTTCACAAGCCAAAAACCCTCACATGGAATTTAGCCACTGGTCAGGATTTATTCTTAATAATCCCTGTTTGTTTGCACTTAATTTGTCAAACCTGTGGTGCAGTAAAATTTGCCCTTTTTGATTTCTTTTTTCTACTTTTCCTGCATTTTTACATTAAATTTCATCATATTTTTTTGTCTGTTCTAGTAATATGTGAACAGAGCCAGAGAAAATAAAAATTTACACCACTATTGTTTTTTTAATGTAATTTCTCTTTCTGCAATGAAATGTGTAAAACAAAATAAAATAAACAGAAATTAAACTTCTTCACAGTTATTCCACTGGTTGTGCCACCTTTACCTGTAATGACTGCAGCTAAATTTAAAAGCTGCAAAAAAGAAAAATTGGGAAGATGGGTGAGGCCCTGTATGGGCACATCCAGGGCAGGACACTGGTCCACTGGCCGCCACCAATTTTTGGTCTGGGGAGAAAATCAGACCCCCGGCAGAAAAACCCCACACAGACACAGCAAGACCATACAGATTCCACAATCTGATCTAGGTTGGGTCCAACACCTGAGCAGTCCAGATGCTGTGAGGTTGACAGCTGCACCTCAGGTGTTGTCGACTGCATACAAAACTTCTATTTGTCTCTTTGTCTTCCCATTAAAATGACAGCTGGTTTGAAAGACTTGCTACCCATGCAGGTTACAACCCCCCCCCCCCCCCAAAAAAAAACACAGCTTCCAATCCAGGAGCGTCGTTTCAACCTCTGTCAGTAACTGCTTTGACGGAACACCAAACAGACATATGAGCTGAAGCGAACTTCCATCATCTCCTGAAAAAAGAAACCCGCTAATTTTAGCTTTAGTCTGTGCAAGACAGAAGTTCATTTCAGCTCCGCCTAAGTAGCAAAGGCTTGTTCGGGGGTCTGTTTCCCCTCCCTTCCCGTCGATCTCCACCGTGGGACACCGCAGCACATCTTCCCCGGTTCCTGCTGAAGAAGCTTGGACGGGTATTTATGCACCTTCCTGTCAGCCGCAGAAGACAACAGTCCGCATTAGATTAATGAGTACTAAAATGCGAGTGGACAGCAATGTAATTAACAGGAACCTCCGTTCCACGTTTCCACAGGATCTCCACTCGCTGATAGTGTTGCCACTCTAATTAAAAAGGGGACAGGCGCCTCGAGATTTTCTTTTTTCTATTTTTTTAATTTATTTTTTTTATTTGCAAAATAAAGACCTGTCAGGAGGTATGACACTAATACTATATGTCTTCCTGTGGTGTCATGGCAAGCAAGGGGTAGAAGCAACTTATCTTTGATGAAAGGTAAAGGTAATCTGCGCAAAGTCCCGCAGTTTCATTCTGACAGATTTCCATCGTTCGCTTTCTTGTTTCATAGTCTTTAAGGGCCAAGAGGGGATATAAAAAAAAGACAATTGTTATTTTCATGAATTTCAAAAGAAGCAGAGGAAAACTTCCCAGAGGGTTCCTTCATGTCAAGGAGCAACAGCATGGAAAGTGACATTTTTGCAATAATAAGGACCGAATTGCTTAGCAACGGCCTATTAATAGATGACGTGCGTTGCGGGTTCTTGGGCGGGTGTTCTCCCCTTCTCAGGGTAGCTTTGCATCAGATCATTCTCCAGATGCAGCTGGTGTCTCTTTTTCTGTAATTATCATCATTTCGGAGAAAATTTCTGCACATGTACACCTGTTTGCTCTGTCTGTCCCTGAGGTGGGCAGCAGAAGGCAGGTGGTGTGCTTGTTAAGGACATGGACTTGCAACCTGAAGAATGCCGGTTTACGTTCTGCGAGAAGCTCCGCCGATGTGCCACTCGGAAGCGGAGTTTCACCTGAATTGCTGAAGTAATATATGCCTCAGAAACAAGAGTAAGTAGCAAAATAATTATATAGTAGAGTTACACAGAACAGTACTTCTGCCCCAATGATCAGTTACATTATATCCAGCTGTGTGGTGAAACCAGGAACCAGGGGACTGCCATAGCAACCAAAATGCCTTATTCAGTGTTTTGTTGAAGGCAAAGGGCAAGCTGTCCTGTCAACAGCTCCTGCATGTGATCCAAACACCAGTTCCAGATCAAGCCAGTACACCTGTTGGCTGTGATGAACTCCTCTAACCCTCAGTCAACAGGCACAGCGAAATATGTTTTGCTTTCCTTTGACTTGATTGTACTTAAGAGTTGAATACTTGGAATTGAACCTGTTGCCATACAGGATAGTTTCAGAAAATGCTGTCGCATGTTCAAGCTTTGCTTAAGGTGTGTATGAAAGGGAGCTGCCGATTGATCTTCACCCTGTTAAGGAGCCCTTGTACTTAAATGATGTTGAAGGGACAGATGTGGAGGTAGCCCAGTCCTACAAGTACTTAGGTGTCTGTATCAACAACAAAATGGACTGATATCACAACACTGGTGGACTGTACAAGCAAGGATGGAGAAGCTGAAGTTTTTTAGGTTTGTGGTCAGAAAACATCATCCACATGTTCTACCATAGTCACAAGTGTGATCTTTTATGCAGTTGTGTGCTAGGTGGGAAACATCAATAGTGAGAGGCACAGACTCAACAAATGCATAAAGAGATTCAGGGTTTGTAATGGGTCACAGCCCCGATTGGGTTGAGGTTGTAACAGAGGAGGTTAAGGAGGAATCGGTAGTCCATCGTGGACATTGGCTCACGTCCCCTAAATGAAGTGATCACCATAAGCTCTTTTAGCCACTGGGTTATTCAACTAAGGTTCACTGACAAGCACTTCTGGGATCTGCCTCCAAAATGACACTCAAGGAGCCGTTGATGATTAGATTGTATTTACTACTTTTATATATTTATTTGTTTGTTTGATTGCTTTTGTTATTCCTTTGTTGCTATGTGCATTGAGTGTTTTGTGTTATGTGTCCTGTGTGTTCAGCTGCTGTATGCTGAATAAAGTCCTACCCCATCCCAATCTTTCCTTTCCTCTCCTTTCTTTTCTTTTCTTACCCCATCCCATCCTATCCCACCCTATCTCAACCCATCATTCAGCTCACACACTGGTGATCAGGAAAAACAATGTATTTGGACTAACCAGCAGGCACATGTACTCATGCCATGCCATGCACTGTTTTAAACAGTTGGAAGATGGAAAAAAAGCTGCTCAGTTCTGGTGTTGCAAATTGCAGGTGATGGCCAAATGGTCACCTCTGGAAAGCACTTGACAACAAACAGTATAGTTTCAGTGCTGAGGCCGAAGAGGACTCAGCCTTGCTGGTTTTATGAAGGTTTGGAGGAAGTTATGTTGCAGCCCTGGCATGTAATTGTGCTCCTGTGGGAGTCTGTCAGGATGTCAGCTGAATCCTCCGCATTGTCCTAGAGGCATAAAACCCCGCTATATGTACATCGCATTTAAAGCAAGGTACATATGTAGGCTGGAGAATTATTTCCACTTAGCCTTGTTGAAAGCTTGCAGATATCAAATGGTCAAAGCTGAAGTTCACTGTGAACAGTTTACAAGAGACAGGAAAAAACAAAAGGATTTAGGACAATTGTTTGTACTGGTTGCTTGCATTTTACCTTAGTTGTTCTTCAGTACTTGACAGCTGCATGAGTGAGATGCTCATCTTACTTCTAACACTTGAGACATGGAGGTGGGGGGATGGCAGTGATGCACAATTGCTGTGGGTTTTTGCTTCGTTTCATGTGTAGGCTGGCAATTGCCTCTCTAACTGGTCAGTTCTGGTCTCTGGGGACCGACAGGTCCAACGGTGAGATGTACAGTTTCAGATGTCGGTTGTCCATCAACCCTACTTGTATCTCATCTTTAAGATCCTGTGAGTATCTGGTTGATAGAGGTACTTCTCCAGGTGACAGAGTGAGATGTGATCATTCAACAAAGCTTTTAAGAGGAAGGAGCACAGCTTACGGTGGCACTAACCTGGTCCGGTGTTGCCGAAAAGCATCCAGGAAACAGCAAAGATTAGCAGGATTAGTGCACCAGCCAAAAGCTGAAAAATTCTTCATCTAATCGTCCTCTGCAACTAACTTGCCCAGGTTGCCCTCACATTCTCACTGTTCTCATGCACGTCCATTGAGGCTTCTGCCAAACCCAACGTTGTGGATCCCAAACATGAACTGTTATTTCTTAATACTGGTGCAGACAAGAAAATGCTACCTTTGTGAATATTATTACTTCTACTGGTATTTTCATAGGACTTCTTTAAAAAGCTAAAGTGCATCTACTGTGTATGTCAGAGAGAGTGAGAGCAAAAGCGAGACAGAATACGTCTATTTAAGGCTGTCTTAAGGCTGATTAAAGCCGCCGCAAAGACAGCAAACCTCTGTGTGAATAAGCGGGAACGACTGGTAGCAGAACCACCCCAGCACAGGTCACCACCGTAATGAGTTCGCAGTCCTTTTATTCTCAACCTGACAAGATTAGTGGAGCTCTGCAGCGAGCCCCTAAATAAGTTGTGTTTCCTGGCAAGGCTGGAGATCCATGCACCACAGTAACACTCTGTCTTAAGATGTACCCTCTGGGAAAAGAGGAAAAACAAAAAAACTGATTTGCCAAGGTGAGGATAATGAACGTAAACCCGAGATTATGTAAGAAAGCATTCCTTCTTGCTTACGACGACACCTTTGCCAGCTTCTTTTGCACCTTCCACCTGTTGCTGCTTCGCAGTCTTCTCAAGTTGCTTTTGTTTTAAACATATGCAAATAAATAAATAATAAACATTGAGGAAAAACGTCGGCCGCGGGTGTCGGGCAATTATTGCTGCATAATTCCGGTAACCAATCGGTCAGTACGATTCAACAGCGATCTGTCAACATCACAGAAGCGAAGACAGAAGCGGCACCTCGGCCGCATAGTCATTCATTAGTGTCTCCGTACCCTTGTTCTCATTCTCCAGAATGTGTTAAGGGCAGCGTTAAGGGTGAAGCATGGCAGAGACGGCGCCTCTGTCAAAATCCACACGTACCGAAGGAAGCAGAGAGGATGGAGTGAACTGCTGCCTTCCGTCTTCCACCCCCCCCCCCCCACCTGACAGTTGACATTATTGGAGCTTTCGCATTAAACTGTAACCGCAGATTTTCCTCCTTGTCCTGGTGGTTCACTGACTGTCAACCTCCCACCCCTGCTGGTATTGTTAGTTCCCTGATGTTACCATCTGTTCTTATGTGATTTCTCCATGTGCAGTGCGATGCCAGAGCAAATTAATGTGCTACCTACTTGGCGTGTCCATCTAACAGGAGAATAATGTTGACTAACCACGATGCACGGAGACCGAGGTGGAGGATCCACAACTTTGCCCAGAAACAGGTGGAACTCTTACACCATCACTCTTCTCCTCACATCCAAGCTGCTGGAAGATATCAGCGCAAGCCACTTGGGAATGTCTTAAGACATTTTCGGCTACTGAGAATTTTGCAAGCCTGGAGAAATATTTCAAAATGGTCGTTCTTCTGAATGGGCTGCAAAGCGGCCTCATTCTCCATAGTTCTTAATGTGTCTCGGTGTGTTTTTTTCAATAATTATTTTCAAAGGCTTTCCGATTAACCTGGATTTAAGTCGGAGAAACGAAATAAAAGTTATTTCCACGGTATGACCTCTTAGTTATTTGTTCATTTATTTATTCACTGTTCAAGGTGACTTGCAATGTCCAACAAATTCACTTTCCTGGTTATATGACGGAATAGTTTTTTTTTTTTTTAACAGCAGGAGATGGGATACAACCCTGGGTCTTTTGAGTAGACAGTCTGTGCATTAAATCACCTGCTGCTTTGCTCTTTTTGAGAATTTCTTTTTCATGGTGTTTCTTTCAAACTCCAAATAATGAAACCCAAGCCGTGATTTTTTTTTTTTTGTTTTGTTTTTTTGACAGTTACTGTTCCTTGTAGCGAAATTCCAGCCACGAACAATTAGTAATTTGTTTTTTCTCCTTGGTTCTCATACAGTTACAAGAAAAAGTTTGTGAACCTGTTGCAAATACCTGCTTTTACCTGCGTTACTCTGCACGATCTGAGCACATTTCATGAGCAAACGTTTCCATTTGGATACCGATATATGACTATTCGTTTTCAAGCACTGTTACAGCAAGTTTCCGATATGAACAGTTTGAACATCGAGGAATTGCTGGACCAGCACGACTTAACAAATTTACAGTTATAAATGGGGCAACTACAGCCAATGGGAGACTACATACAAAGTGACTCACAAAGAATTGAACAATTATACATTTTTTTACTCAATAGCTTAACCAATTTGTAAAGTTACTGTTTGAAAATTAGTCTTTTTGAATCATCCTGTATGTATACATATATAAACAAATGTTCCCCTGTGGTCCCATGTATTATTCTACCGTGACACTGACAGACACGCAGAGGACATTCAGTCGCCAGATTGATTTTACTGCACTATAAATCACGTTGATAATATTTTATTTTGCTCAGAACATACATTTCGCATTTGTTATTGTTTTTTAGTCACTGTTTACATGTATTATTGCCTCATTCAGAGAAATTATCTTGTCTGTCTTTCTCTATAGACTGTGGAGATGGCAGAGGAGGAGACCTTTCTGGGTTGGGACCCAGATGACCTCGATGACTCTGATTATGTGCTTGTCGCAGAGATCTCTATAGACATGCATAACTGCTGAGTTTTCTGTTTGAGGAAGAAGAACAGGCTCAGTTGGAAAGACTGTGCTCATACTGGCTCATTGACTGGTCTGACTTGGCACAGCATTAAACACAAACTCACAACATTGTCAGAACTCATCCTGGACCTGTGCGAGGTCTTACCACCACGCTGCTCAAAGAAGCACTGCAGTTGTATAACAAAATATCATCGATGAGGTAAAGAAAGCCACAAATCTTGAAGGGCAGAGAGTTGCCACAGAAAAGGAGAAGTAGTGGAAATGTTACCAAAGAAGAAGAATTTTCATCATACATTAGATTGATTATTGCTGCAGGTGTAAAAAAAAAAAAGATGGGAAGTATCTGTCATGTTGGAACTATGGTTAGTTAGACACCATACTTCATGCTTCATGCTTCTAGACATAATGCATGAAAAAACTTTTATGGACGAGACTAACGTAAAAAGGAAACCCAAAATTATAATGTTTTACAATGAAACAAAAGGGAGAGGAGCAAATGGTGTGTCATTACACCTGAAGGTGCCAGACACATAGGTAGCCATCTCTGCATCCTGATCATTATGAAGGTGTTGCACACCTGGCAAAAGAGCTTGTCACCCCACACATGAGGCAAAGGGTGGAAACCAGCCTGATGCTTCGAAACACTGGGAAGGAAGCAGTGGGAAAAAATCGGGGGTAACAAGAACCAAAAGTGTCACCTGTCCCTGTGACAAAGACAGAACGTGTTCTGGCACCTGTGCGAGGTGTGTATTGCCAGTGGGCTCAGAGCACAAGCATTCTGCAACAGATGTGCTGAGAAACACTCATTTTGACTTTTGTGTTCCATTGTAAACTTTGCATTTGTTTTATTAGTTTTTGAATTTTCACATTTATGTGTCTAAAAGCCATTTTCTGTTACCTAAATTTAAAATGTCTGAATTGAAAAATTAATGCTTTCTTAATGTTTCAGCATTGTCTTCAGTCACAGTTTTACACAAGACATTATTTTCATTAGTGAAAACACCATTGGGCATCGATCTGGGGTTCATTTGGACTTTACAGACAGGGACGGGGGTAATTTTGACAGTTCACACATCGAGATTAACCTGAGTGGGACTACTGATCTCCCCGTCGTCTGTGCTAATCGTTCTTTCTACAAAGTGTGTTGGGGGGGCCATGCTAGCGTACTCTTTGTTCTATAAAACAAGCCACATACAGGGTGCAATCTAAAAGCAATATCATTTTGAGGCTGCTATCCATCTGTGGTTGTACCCCGTTATCTCGCCATCCTCACATCTCACCACACACTGCAGCACAGCAGATTTCACACCGTGCTATTTTCCCTGAAAAGATGGCCAAAAGTGTCCCCACCTGTGCAATTCTGCCCCATTATGCCGCCACTCGCAGTTAAGTATTTTCTCCTCACCAGACAGCTCCTCACTGATTTCCTAAACCTTCCCTGACCTGTACATCATCTAGACTGCTGACAGGTCAGTTAGTCTCCCTTCTCCCTCGGTGCCACCGCTCTGATGTAGGTGCATATCTGCCAGTATCATGTCAGTCCATACGTATTCTCACCGCTTGGCAAAAATTTATAGTAGACGGACGTGGGCAACGTAACAAGGTTAGACTCTACATGGTAACTCTTGTGTTGTCGCACTATGAGATGATGAAGTAAAAAAAAGCGTTAAACCAATCTTACTCACTGTAGATATTAAAATAGATTGTATGCAATGGATTCCTGAGCAGGTTAAGGCTTCACGGCTCAGTAATTTACTACGACTACTCTGAGATTTTCACGTCATGTTGAAATTGGATTGTAGGAGTCTTGCGTAAATTTAAAACCGTTGAAAACCCTTTCATGCATCAAAGCTCAATGGTGACGACGGGCTCAGGTAAACAGCGGATGCGATGAAGATCGGCTTGCTAATATTTTCAGTCCAGTGACTGACATAATGATTGCATCACCTTCCTCCTCTTTAGGGTAGAAACTGCGGAGCGACGGGACTCCAGCCTGAACAACATATTCAGCTGTTTGGCACTTTAAATTATTACAACCGCAGGCAGAGTCCTAATGTAGAATAATTATGTGATACCTGTATTTGCACTGAGCGACCTGTCAGTACAGCATCATAATAACGTTTTAGAATTGTGGGGAAAATACTAAATGTGAGTTAACAATATTTGACTGTCTGTCAGGACCAATATCACACAAGGAGGTCTGCGTGTGTGGGTGTGGATGTGGTGTAGAAACTCAGAAGAAAGTCACGTCTATAAAAGGGAGTAGCTAGCCGGCAAGGCACTTTCTTATTAAATCGCATAATGCTGTGTTTGGGGCCCTTTTTTCGCGGTTCCTGCTGGCAACGTTTTGGTAACACTTTAGCAATGTTTTGATTTTCCTCGTCGCAGCTTCTCTGGCACGTCGTGGAAAATTGTGAAAATCCTGAGGATTAAACTTCCTACCGAACATCCAAGGACCGGTTGCCGCAGATAATGAACTTTAATGATCCTGCTGGGAAATCTTTGTCTTTGATGGCACAATATGCTGTGGTGGCTGTCAGTCCTGTCCTCAGCAACTGGGGGGACTCTCAGGCGGCTGCGGGAGAGACGAGAGAGGAGGAGAAGCGTTAAGGGACGAGATTAAAGATCCATCTATCTGGGATGGAACTATTTCCAGACACACACTCATCAAATTATCTTTTCATTAAAGTGTAAAGATGACACGTATATAAAATCTTATCTTATAAAACAGGCCTTTGAACATTAACTTGGAGAGATAGACGCTTAGCAGTGGAGTCAATTTTTGCTTGATGTATGGGCAAATTTTATCTCTGGGAATTACATCAAAAGCGCCGGCTAACATTTCCACCGTCCATCCATCTCGTGTGACGAGGAGTGTGTTGCCTGCCGCCGCGTGCCGGTGTGACAGATGTATGTGCGTGACAGCAGCTCCACGACAGCAACGCTTTCAACACATTCACATCCGATTCATTTCATTTTTTTTTCCCATAAGACCAAACCATCCATATGGATGATTCCCGCCGTGCTCTAATATGCTGAAACAACAGCATAATCGAAAGGTAAGCGTAAAGAAAGACTGTTCTCCACCAGTGATCTAATAGAAGGACACAAGCACTTGTGCATCCGTGTATCTGCTGCGTTTCCCAAAAAATGTCGCCATTTGCTAAGGTGGAACTGTACAGATTTACGGTTTGCTTATAGACACTACTGTGCACTGTAGGCGTGACATATAAAAAAAAACAGTAGTATGGGACCCTCTGGTATTCGTCCTCTCTATCTACGTCCTCTGAGTAGAAAATTGTTTTTCAATCCAAAAATTTGGTTTAAGTTCCAAGCTCCCCATGTAACGTTTTTTAGCCGAACCATGCGCAAAAAACCCCGCCATTTACCCTCTGAATGCTTGACACAACGCTTTCCAGCTCAACTGTGTAATCAAAAACTTCACATCTCTGTTCTGAAAACACATCATATCGTCTGAACCAAACACACGAATTGGAAACCGCCTCCCATGTCAGAGGGAGGGTCTGCTGCAGGTTTGTCTGTAGCAAGCAGTGCCAACTGGGTGTTTTAATGCAATAACCATCTTTTCCCAGACTTGCGAGATTCATCCCGCTCCAGCGAAACACACACACACACACACACACACACACACACACGCCTCACTGTATAAACAGACAGTTGAGCTTATTGCCACCTGCACTACAGCTGCAGAAGGAACAAATTCCTCATAACACAAGTTATATCAAAATAACCTCCACTTGTGCAAAGGGTGTGTGAAAAGGGTGAAAGAAAGGTGCCCAAATGGAGACATGCATGAATGCGCATGGCCCCACTGTGCAGAGAGCCTGTGTGTGAGGTTTAAGACTTTGTCCTCTGTCACACAACACCATCTCAGAACACCTTCTCATTTTTTGAATACGTCACCGTCTCCTCTGTCCTTCTTCACTCTCCACCGCTGCACGTATGAAGTTTCCTCTTCGTTTACTGACTATAAATGATGAAACAGATCATGATTTTTCCTGTATAAAATAATGTTTACATTACTATTTACATGTTCGTTGCTTAAGTCTAGTTTTAGGAACAGATTAAGGATGTAAACTGGGGGATGTATTGGTACGTATCGAATTTGTAATTCAGATCTCATGTTCCATTTAAAGGAATTTGAAGAGCACTTACGTGGCTGCAAAAATGATTTTACTTCTTGTTATGCAGAGACAGATCTTCACATGTTTGTGAGCCACTTGCTCACAGTCTGTTTTAAATCATTTGCATGTAGTCAGTCTGTTTTGAGTGCAGTGAAGTTGCAAAAAGGCACTGAAAGTCGCTGCTGTGCTCGACAAGTTGGGCAACGCTCAAACGTCATCGGACGGAAACGGGTGTCAAAAAATCCAGATGCCGAGGTTCAAACTTAGAAGTTCAACCCATAGAAGTAAAATCCAGAGAATCTCCCGTGATGAATGTGTCCCAGAGTGCATGCAACATAAGAGAGACACCAGCAGACATAAGAAGATTGCTGCTAAGCTAACTACTGTCAGCCACCGCACTAGGCTTCCTAGAATTGGTGACAAGTTACTATCAGACTACTTTTAATAAAATACCCAGATTCATAAGTCAGGCCCATCTTCTGCCTCTCTGAAATCATCTGTCCCACCTTAGTCCCATTTCCCAACATGCACTACCAGCAAATGTGTCTGCCTCCCCGCAGCACTGAGGCCTAGCAAATTCTGCTGTTTAAGCTACTGTGTGCCCTACCTTTCCTCTGCACCTGCATGGATGTCTTTGGACTCCACACACTTGTGACTTCCATTAAAATACCAAAGAACAGCTGCCAAAGCTGTCCTTTCTACGCACTTGGATGTCAAATAGTCACTGGCTGTATCCTGTGAGGACATATTACAGCTATAATCCTGGTTCATAATCTGTGCAGCTCACAACCTGCTGTGCAAATAATCTATCCAGTGGCTTTATTTACGTTGCAGTTGTCACAGCTGACATGTCATTATCTGTTTTATCTGCCAACAGGCGGTGAACAATTACGCCGTGTGTCCATTGAAGGGCAAAGTAGGGCCCTTCCTGGAGACACTGTTTACGACAAGCAGAGAAATGATGGGAAAAGTGCAGCTGTTTCGCGACCTGTCAGTGCTTTATCTCACACCTTGGATGTGTCTTCTCATTTTACTCCATGAACCCACTAACTTGTTTAGTCAGGACCTGTTTTTCCCTATAATTTTGCTGTCACTCTTGTGTTTCCTCAGTGCGCCGAGAAAAGAACAGTTTTGCACTGACTCTGGTCTCCGTGGGGTGTTGCTGAGTGAACCTTGAAACGTGTTCTGTACTAAGGGAGAAAATATGCAACAAGTGTGTGTTACAGGGCTTAACGCCGGCCGTGAAGAACTTGCGAATACGAGGGCTGCAGTAGGACTCGTAACGAAACCAGAAAAACCCTAAACCCTACAGACAATACCAGATGTAAAGAATTCTATGTTTGAGCTGCTGCAAACATGTCGCTATTTATCCCACTGCAGCTAATATATGCAAATTCATTCAATACTTGCGAAAGTTCAGAAGCAATGTCTAAGGTTTTCAGAGATCCGTCTCACGCAACCAACTTGCGGAGATGCAGCGGCGTTCGACACTTGGCAGAACTTCCACTTCCTGATCGCAGATTTAAAGTCTATCCCCGAATCAGCTCATGCTTGGTCTCCATCCAAGCAGCTCCGCGGGCTCTGTTGATGCGTGATGGTTATTGATGAATCACAGCCAGGTCCTTTTTAATGTCCACACAGCAAGTCCAAGAGCATAAAGTCCTAATAAAAATAATAAAAACATTATGTACATGGCTGATCCTGGCGTCAAATGAAAATATGCCCTGTTGACTGAGGCCAGATATTTTCATGGCCTGCTTGGCCTTTCCAGAGGTAATGAAATGTGTGTTTGAGACATCACTCAGATGGCCCTCGGTTAATGGTGTGTGTCGGGTAGGGAGGAACCTAGCCTGGGCAAGTACAGCAGCAGTTTGTTTCTCCAGAGCAAAGAGGTACAACCTGGCGAGGTCCTGCAGATCCAAAAGGACATCACTGGGCACCTTGCTCTCCAGCACCTCTTCTCAGCATTCACTACATTAGGACCTCCATTCCATGAGTGCGGAAATTAAAACTGTCTCTTTTTTTTCTGCGTTCAATTTTTATTCCTGCGATTCACACCTGTGTACTTGACTGAAAATTTCCACTTACATAGTTGCAGTTTCGGAATGCACGTCACACGCTGTCGGCTACTCTGTCAAGAGACAGAAAGTACAGCTATCAAGAAGGCAACATTTTCAGAAGCTGGATGGCATTATTGGAATTTCATGAAAGAAATATGAATATGAAAATACAAGCACATTGTGTATCAAATTATACTTTACATGATCATCATTTGTTTGAGGAGCCGTGGTGGTTTAATGGAAACACCAGGACTGCACAGTTCCAGTATTGTTTGTGTGTGTGTGTGTATCTGCAGTGAACCGACGTCCTGTTGCTCTTTCTTGCATCTTGGAATTTTGTGTTTTTGGTATCTCCGGGTTTGGGCGAGGGTTCAGGTTTGGCCTGTGTGAAGTTTGCATTGTGTAATTGTTTTTATGACTATTAGAATTACAATTACTGCACCAGTAACCCCTCCCAGCTGAGTCATTTGTAAAATATTGTGTGTAATAAATGAATAGTAGGTCAATTCATGAAAAGTCTTGTGTAATGATACTGCTTTTCAAAAGATACGTGTTCTATCTCTCCAGGTTTCCTTAAGGCTGTCCTTTGCCTTATCAACTTTAAAACTTTTTTCTTTAGCGCTTATTATTATTATTATAGTTGATGGAGAGGCTCAGAATTTCTCATATGCTTATTAGATGCGATGGATATCAGGGTTTGTAAAAATACAGAATTTATTGGACTGTGTTACTGAAAAAAGGAGTTAGAATATAAATATCTGTAGATGTTGTTTCGCCAAATAATACAACATCGCAGACATGTGTAAAACTGCCCAAAACAGACATACAAGATGATCCCAAACAATGAAAAACTGCTCCAATGGCTTATAAAAAAGTATCATTTTATAAACTGGCCTTGTTCAGTCGAATTATAGTTATTTTTTGGGTGACGCGGTGATGTGGTTGAGATCCTTCCTCGACTGACATTTTTTCCTCTCCCTGTTATGCGTTTCACTCTGTGCTTCTCTGACAAAACAGACAAAAGTACTGCAGTCATCGCACTGTCAACTGGTCACAACTAATCCGAAGATCCAGTCGTTTTATTATTATAATTAATTTTGCGGATGGACGTCCCATCCAGCGTGAAGGTTCATCGCCTCCCGTCCACTGATTCCAGCGTAGACTCCAGACCCCCGAGACCCCGACAAGGAAAAAGCGTCTACTGATAACGGATGGATGACAGATGAATATTTCTGCTAATTTGCGACGCATTTTTCACCAAGAAAACTTTTTTTGGACGTTAGAAATAGCGGCCGTTCCGCAGTGGACATTTAGACATCAGTGTGATCTCGCAGAATGAATGAACCTTGATGTGTGAGATGTTGTAAAACTCAGATAAATGAATCAAACGGTACTGGAAAATAATGATACGACCCGAAACGATAATTCTGTACCCGTGAATAAGGTGAACGCTTCAACAGTTGGGTGTCTGTGGCTGCCGGATCGTGGAAAGGCTTTCTGGTCGCCATCATATCCTGCCGATTTTCATTGTGCCGCGGGAACATTTTACCACGGAAAGGTGCAGCCCGACTGGCCAGGTGGTCTGTATAAAGGAGCATTTAATTTCTTTACTGGCGGGCAGCTTCTAAGGCCAATCGCATTACTTTCTCATGGCTGCTTTTTCCCAATTCAGGAACAATAAACACCTCTTTCAGACTCTGTCGTAATCATGCTGCTTGTCAAGAGAAAATATTAAAGCATAACAGCAAACTAAATTACCTGTAAAATATATATAGTTATATATATCAGACAACAGCCTGCACCCGCATATACAAACAGTAAGCGGTGTGAAAACTTTTTTAGGAAAAATGAATTTTTTTCCCCCGGAATGACAAATTGTGGGTAAGATGTGGCAGTTTGGCTAAAACGCTCCTTGAAAGTGTGTGTGTGTGTGTGTGTGTGTGTGTGTGTGTGCGTGTGTGTGTGTATCTGCTAAAGTGCCGTTTATGAAGCTGCTCTCCATCAATCTCAGTTATGGAGTCGCGCAGATTCATTCATTTATTCATTCATTCATTCAATCCAAAATGGATCTGTGCTCTGGAATAACCCCGCTTCCTCAGGGCTTTCGTCTGTGTACATTTGCACACCTAAGCAGGTTATTTAAATTTAAATTTTCATAGTTACTGGCTGCATCTAGGGTGTCATTACACATCTCGTGTTTTTACATGCTGAGCTTTGAAAATCCAGCTTAAAATGCATCTTGGGGTTTGTCTCCCAGGTTCATTTGACTCACGTGAAGCAAGATGCCATTTTATGCCCCAGACCTGAAGTTAGCTTTTAATTTAATAACTGAGCTATGAAGTCATATTAAAGATGAAAGTATATTTAAAGCGGGCACAGTTTAGACAACTACGCAGTTAAGCCCAGAAAAAATGTCAGACTGGTTGAACTGGTGTCGCCGTCCTTGGTTTCGCGGCTCAATGACACTAATTCCCGCCATTTCTTCTCAAAGTATTTAAACTTTCACCTAAAGTTGTTCACGGGCAGCTTGCACATTTTACACCCCTCTTCTTCAGCTTGTCCCCTGAGTTTGACGCTTGAATAAGAAGCGCTGTTGGGCATTTATGCTCTACGGCACAAAAAGCACGACGTTCTTCTGGTTCAATCGGCACAATTTCCGAACGCAGAGGTGCCGCTCCAAACCGCTTGCGGCCGGAAGTTTTAAAAGTTCAGAAAAGCGCTTTGTGTTACCACAATATAGTCAGAGGGGTGTAGGGAAGGCAGAGAACTATAATGTAGGGAATTCAAAAGAGCTGGGAGAACGTATGGGTCTGCAAAGAGAGCCACGACTAAGGACCCCCACATGCATTTGCAGGCCCACAACATAATCTTTCTTTAACTATTGGGTTATTTTTCATAAGGCAATATGCTTTTTTTAACGTCACTACTGTGGTAATAAACTTATTTATTATTCTATATTGACTCCGTGCGACGGTTTTTGCCAGGTTGCTTTGTTACTCTGACTTTCTTTCACCCAGCACAGTATGTAAATGCACACAAAGGGATGTATGAGGGCACGAAAGCAAGGTCACGGGACTCAAACTCACAATATTCGGCTTACAATCCCAGGTCCTTGGCAACCCCTCATGTGCTGCTTCTTCTCGACTTCTTCTTTCCAGCAGCCCCCCCTTCCCGTGTGGGAAACGCTTGCATTTAACACCCTCTTACTTTAACAGATGTCCCCCCCCCCCCCCCCCCCCCCCCCCCCCCCCCCCCCCCCCCCCCCCCCCCCCCCCCCCCCCCCCCCCCCCNTCCCCCCCCCCCCCCCCCGCCGTCGAGGTCCGTGGCAAAAGCAGAAAGCGGGGAGTTTTAATATTTATGGAGCGACGCCACGCGCAAAGGTTAATTTTCATTTCTGAGAGAAGATTTCAAGACCCCGTCTTGCGTGCTGCTTGAAAGGCCGTCCGTCCCAGGGGAGCACAGGGCGGCAGCCCCCTTTCCCGCTCCGTGCGGGATGACTGAGTGTGTTACCTCCTGATCAGTCCATTTTAGTTATGCAAATGGCTTTTGCTATCTCAAGTGAGTCAAAAGAGTTTTGGTATATGTTTATTATCGTGCTTTTGAATTACTTATTACGATCATACCTCACTTTATGCGTCGTCACATTTGCTATCCGTGCCGTTTTTTTAAAATTAAATTCCTAGGTGGTCTTCTGTGCATTCTGTGCTGAGCAATCCCACCACCCCCACACGTGCAGAATTAGGCATTAATGGCTTTTTGGTAAACAAGCTTCGAGGCTGGATTGCCCAAAGACCCCCAACCCTACCGCCCATCTGCACCCCCCTGCCCCTGATGCATAGATCCTTAATTGAAGCTTCCTCCTGTTCCCCTTCTCTGTTTTGCCTGTGAAAATTAACTTCATTTTTAAAGCTCTCCCATGGTGAGAAGCGCCTTTCAATAGCGGTGCGGAAACTGACTGGCGTTTTCCAGGAGCACAAATGGGCCTGACAGCAAACCGCTGCCTCGAGGTCCGGCAGCACAGGACAATATCCAACTTGACACACTTTGCTCCTTCAGACCTAGTTAACACAAAGGAGGTGAACAAATGACAAAAATCAGGAGCATCACTGCCAGGTTGAGGTTGAGGGTGAGGGTGAGGGTGAGAGTGAGGGTGAGGGTGAGGGTGAGGGTGAGGGCTAGGTTGAGGGTCAGGGCGAGGGTGAGGGTGAGGGCTAGGGTGAGGGTCAGGGCAAGGGTGAGGGTGAGGACAAGGGCTAGGGTTAAAGTCAGGGTGAGGGTGAGGGCTAGGTTGAGGACAGGGCGAGAGTTAGGGGGAGGGCGAGGGTGAGTGTGAGGGTCAGGGTGAGGGAGAGAGTGAGGGCAAGGGTGAGAGTTAGGGTGAGGGTGAGGGCTAGGGTGAGGGTTAGGGCGAGGGTGAGGGTGAGGGCTAGGGTGAGGGTCAGGGTGAGGGTGAGGGTTAGGGCGAGGGTTAGGGTGAGGGCGAGGGTGAGGGTGAGGGCTAGGGTGAGGGTAGGGCGAGAGTTAGGGGGAGGGCGAGGGTGAGTGTGAGGGTCAGGGTGAGGGAGAGGGTGAGGGCAAGGGTGAGAGTTAGGGTGAGGGTGAGGGCTAGGGTGAGGGTTAGGGCGAGGGTGAGGGTGAGGGCTAGGGTGAGGACAGGACGAGAGTTAGGGGGAGGGCGAGGGTGAGTGTGAGGGTCAGGGTGAGGGAGAGAGTGAGGGCAAGGGCGAGAGTTAGGGTGAGGGTGAGGGCTAGGGTGAGGGTTAGGGCGAGGGTGAGGGTGAGGGCTAGGGTGAGGGTCAGGGTGAGGGTGAGGGTTAGGGCGAGGGTTAGGGTGAGGGCAAGGGTGAGCGTGAGGGCTAGGGTGAGGGTCAGGGTTAGGGTGAGGGCAAGGGTGAGGGTGAGGGCTAGGGTCAGGGTTAGGGTGAGGGCAAGGGTGAGGGTGAGGGTGAGGGTGAGGGCTAGGGTCAGGGTTAGGGTGAGGGCAAGGGTGAGGGTCAGGGTTAGGGTGAGGGCTAGGGTGAGGGTCGGGGTTAGGGTGAGGGCTAGGGTGAGGGTGAGGGCTAGGGTGAGGGTTAGGACGAGGGTTAGGGTGAGGGCAAGGGTGAGGGTGAGGGCTAGGGTGAGGGTCAGGGTTAGGGTGAGGGCTAGGGTGAGGGTTAGGGCGAGGGTTAGGGTGAGGGTGAGGGCTAGGGTGAGGGTCAGGGTGAGGGTCAGGCTGAGGGTGAGGGCAAAGGCGAGGGTTCGGTTAGGTGGGGTTCATTAGCACAAACGGCACAGGTCAGTAATGCAGCATTCTGCATAAATGGAGCTTGAAATCAGCCCCTCTGCAACAGAAGGCAAAATAAATGAGTAATACACTGAAAACACAAAAAACAGTCAATGTCAAGGATAACAAAAAAATACATTTTAAAAAATTCCAAAATATTTTTGGAAAGTGAAATGATGAATTGATCAGAGGACTGCAGTGAAAGAGCCCTGTCACAAAAGCAGCGGTATAGTAGGTGGTGCTAATGGAGGTATTGGTGGAACAACAAGGCACACCAGTCCAATGCAAAGTAATCATTCCATTTCAATAATTAGTTAAAAAATGTTTGTCAGATGTTTGCTAAAACATTCTCAACAAATAAATAGGGTTTTTTAAAAGCCACTACGTGATCATTACATGTATTATAAGTGCGACAGACAAAACATCTACTTGGGTGTGTTTACAGTGTGTTCATCCCAGACCTGCATTGCTCAGTGGTTGAGGGTCGCACTGCATCATGGGTAGGCGTGTGTGTGTTTTCTTCAGGACCCAACCCAGACCCCCACCCTGAGAGCAGCACCAGTGTGTACAGCTACTGCATATTGTACTGAACAAGATCTCCGTGTATGCATGTTTTAATCGGCTTAAAGGTGCTCAGTTTTCCTCCATTTAATTTTTTGTAATTATTATTACTATTATTATTTATTTATTATTGGAAGTGTGAGTCGTAAGTCAAGAACAGACTTGTGGGCTTTTGTGAGCTTACTCATGGAGTTATCATTTAAAGCTGTGCTCTACTTCAGCTTAAGAACTGTGTTTAAAATAAGGTCAGTACACCTGTTCCATATACGCATCAAAGAATCAAGAACCTATAAAAGAAAATATGGAGAAAAGAATTCATTTAAGTTTTTATGGTAAGTTATGCTAAGTCTCGTCCTGACTCATATACTTAAAACAAGATGAGAACTTCGTAGAGAAGTGTGCATAGTTTGGAGGGCTAGATAGTAGAAAAGGAGATTATTTGTGCAAAATATTTTTAAACTGAAGTAAAAACGAATGCTTTACACTAAAACTGGGTATGTTATATTTTATTTATAATTAAATGTCACCTTGATGGTCACCAAGGGGCAGAAAACAGCAAATGATGGGAAACTAAGGGAAATTATTGATCGATTGAAACAACCAGCTGGAAAAAAAAATCAATTTCTGAGTTCATGACTTGTTGCGTGTGCATAAAGAAACCTGCTGCTTCAGTTATTATGTACATGAAATGAACATAAATGCTACATACTGATTATTAATGTTGTACATTTGGTTTATCTGCTGCATTTAATAACGTTCTTGTTGATTTTCGTCGGTGGCTGCGGTTCAGGGCAAAGTTTTAGCAGAATTCGGACAAAGGAGGAAAATAAAACTTTTTCACAGTTTAAATCCGCATCTATATTTTTTCGTTTAGCAGCTGGTTGTCTCTAAAGCGACGTGCGGCTTGCCTGTACATTACTTCAGCCCAAATCCTTCCACTCTCACCGCTCACTTTTCTCTGTTTATCCATTGACTGAAAGTGTGTTTATGTTTGGTGCTGCTGCTGCTACTTTCAATTTTTTATAACGCTCTACTCAGTCAGGATCACGCCGGCACATCCCTCCGGAACAACCTTCTCATTCCCGAAGCTCCAGCTTAAAATCGTCTGCAAATGTGAAGAAGAAGAAATATCTGAACTTTCCTTCTAATTCTATAATTATATCTTCCAGGTACTAAATTGAAAATAAGTCACTCCCTGCATGTCTTCCGGCGTCGCATCTTTCAAGTACGCTCTTTACAGTGAGGTTTGAAGGCCTGATTTAGCCGGCATTACGAGTCCCGCTCTTTTCCCACCATCTGCTCGCCCGTCTCTTGGCTCTTCTGCCTCGCTCCCCATACCTGTCACGTGTCTCAGCTATGGGTGTCTGTCGCTAAAAGAGCTGCCGCTGCGAGGACAATATGAGAGTCCTGAGGAGCCAGTGGGACACGGATGAAAAACCATGGAGTAAGCGAGAGTTAGACCTTCGGAGCCAATGGATGTCTGACAGCGCTGCTGGGTTCTTACTGGACTAGAGAAGGGTGGGGTCCTCAGCTCACCACCACGTCTCCTCGAGGCTTTCAGTAAATGTGTTTTTGTTACATTAGTAAATGGTCAGCAGCAGGATCCCGAGTGGTTAAAGGCAAAGGTTCCTATGCTGTATTTTGTTGGTTCATTGCTTACCCGAGTTGTCGGGCTGCGCTAAGTACAAACAGGAAAATTGAAGCTATTATGAGGTGGTGCTGCTGCCACACAGGGCCTGGACGGCTGGACGTGTGTTCACCCCCAGCTTGGTCTGTGTGGGTCACCTCCCACAGTATAAAGATGTGTTATCGTTTCTCCGTATGATTCTGAGAAAGCCTCCTCACCAGGATAACGTGGTTAGGGTTCATGGAGGACTAGTCCAAAAGAGCCCACGTGGTCACAACATGCAGACTCCACCCCAAGCAAACGGGATTTGACCCCATACCCAAACAGCCATGTTGCAATCAATATTTTTGAAATGTGAAAAGTATAAATACAAACGTAAAAGGGACAAAAGCAAAAAGATGAGAAAACTAAGTAAAAGAGGTGTTAGAATATTGGCTAAGAACGCGCTCGCTGTTTTATACGGTGTATGAGTTCATGCATTTGAACCAGCGGTTGTTGAAATGTGTAAAGAATGTTCTAGGGGATTTCTGTCTAATCTGTTATCTATTAGAACAAGACAACAGCATCTCGGCAGTGAGAAACTTAAGCAGAACTGATTGTTCAAAACTTTCTTTTCATGTGACTCTTAATGATTTCAGATAATTTTAACGTATTATGTTGTCTTTGATTTTGGCTACACTAGAAATTGTATTTATTTCTCCATGGTTAAGGGTAGCATTCAAACTCAGTAGCCTGTCTTTCAGGCAACCTTTGTTTTCACTAGGATTGCAATAAATATTTCATTTCACACTTAAAAGCATGTAAAGCTGATGTGAAATCTGTGTTTAATTTAAACCCCTGCTTATGTTTTTAACTCAGAATGATGACCCGTGTCTAGCAATGGGGGGGGTCTTCAAAGTGCATTATCACAACTGCCCGTCACAGCTGCTCAGTGTTACTAATATGCCGGCCTTGGGATTTTACAGCTTCGCCGTCACTCTACACGTCTTTATCAGTTTAAGTAAGAGAGGGTTTTCTTGAAGTAGTTCGGCAGAAGTACCTCGATCACGGGCTCCACGTTGCCGTTGAAGTCCGAGTCCCTTCTCACTGAGCAGAAACACGGGACAGCAAGGACCCCACGACTTACTGTTTTCCTGTCCCCTTGCCTTCCGAGCGCGTGACTTGGAATGAGAATAAAATGAGGTTTCCGTACGGGATGGCAACATTTGTTGACACTTTTGTCTGCGTTTTTTCATTTTCCATTGTTCATCTAATTATTTGCACATCCGCTCTTGTCCTCGTGCGTGAGAATGAAATAATTTAGGGCAGCATTTCACTGTCAAACACATTTTTATTACCATGCCCTTGCCCCTGCAATTTGAAGACTAAATGCTCTGCAATCGCAGCGAAGCAAACATTTTGTTGAAGTCATGGCCAGAAGAATCACGTTCACCTCCGCATTAACGCGTGATAAGGAACACGCCTGCTTAAACGGAGCTGTTCTCGAAAGTCACGCTCCTCGTGAACATCTGTAGGTTTCTTCTAGTGGTAATTTCACACGTTTGCTGTTGCGCAGACGCTGGCCTCGTCCTGTCGCACCAAACCGCACAGCTGTGTAAACCCTTCGATCTCGCCGATATGTACAAAGCGATGTTTCAGCAGCTTCGCAAATTGCGATCGCGACGTGGTTAACAGCGTTCAGCTAACAGTTGGATGCTAATTAGAAGAATGCTTTGACATCCTGCAAATATAACATTATCCCTAATGGAGCTTTCAACTGAGATTTAGCAATTTACACTATCTCTTGGCGCACATTGATATTTTCTGAAGTAAATGTCAGCAGCTGCATATTCGTGCAAGCGTTTGCGACACTTTCACCAAAGTCCTGTTTTTTTCCCTTCTTCTTCTTCTTCTTCTTCTTCTTCTTCTTCATTACTAACTGTCCTGGATCAGTTGGAATAATTGGAGATTCTAATATATTCCATCAAAAAGGGGATTTTAATTTCGGACCCTAGTAGCCTGTAGACATTTCTTTGAAAGAGTCTCAGCAGAAAATGGGAAATGCTTGGTCTCTGTGCGTGAAAAAGATGAGTGTTGTTGGGCCGACCATACAGGCGGGCTCCAAAGGACCCTCAGCCCTGAGTGGGTCGCAATGCACTTCAGTTCCACTGCAGGAAGAGGTCACAACCCCCAAGATGTCACCAACAAGATGCTGATCACGAACCTGCATCGCGATCCCCGCTGCAGATGCCCCCAGCTTTCATTAGCGTAGCAGCATCTCTTTGTTACTGCTGTGAGCAAACGCCTCGGGCAGACAAGTACCGGCATTTCAGACGCTCTCCTGTAACAATACACGGATAAATCATTTGGGACTAGAGCATCATCGACAGTTAAAGAACATTTAAAAATATATATTTATTAATTACTCGGAAATGACTGACTCAGGTTACGAAGGTGTTAACAAAAATGTTCTCAAGCTTACGAGGTAAAGGTGGGAAGCAAGAACTGGACAGAAACAGGAGACACAGAGTCTACTGTTGGGGGTTTTCTAACTGCATTAATCTCACAGCAAACAAATAAAAAATGCTATATTATTTAGCCAGGACACAAATGACGATGTGGGGAATACGGTATATATTCAGGTTGCGATTTATTCGATTTCTACAGCAACGTGATATCTGCTGCTCCGATTCAGGGTATAAACCTTGCTCAGGGGTACCGCAGTGGGAGCAGGGATTTAAATCTGGGTATTTTCAGTGGAAGGCAGTGGCTCCAACCACTATGCGATCTGCCGCACCTCTATATTAGTGTTTCTATGATAGAAAGGTGAAGTGTATAACTGTTCACTCAGTACAGATGTTGCACTGAGCCCGGTGTCTTGAACATGACGCAGAAAAATACACTGCAAACCACAGTGTGATGGGAAAACATGGGGTGAATAGATCTGAGGCACGCAGAGCAGCTGCTTGTAAGATTGCAGGTATTGACATGTTAGGTACGTCATGAAGCCCAACACATAAGTACCTGCTGTCATCTCAACCCTCTCTTCATCCACTCACACACTCGTACACACATCTGATGTGCTAGTCCTGAAGTGTGACTCAGGGGGGTAGAGTCTCCAAAACAGCCATCAGCAACAGCAAGACTCCTTCACTGTGCATCATGTTTAAGATGCAGCACATGATCGTCTTCTTTCTTGGGTGTTACATTCTCAACCAGACATAGTTACAAAGCATTTGCCCGGGTTTTTGATAGCTGCTAGCACCCAGGTTCAAATGTGGCTACACTCAGTCTGAGACGTGGGCCGATCCGCACCTTCCATGTCGGCTAGTTGTCGCCGTGCAGCTGGGTAGCATCACCGGTTCCTCGTGGGTGCAACTTCTGCTCTGATCTCCATTCCTTCTCCTCGTCGACTCTACGGGGGCCTCAGCAGGGTATTTAAACCAAACCACAAGGTCCGACTCCCTGCCAAGAGATCGCCGAGCACCATGAAGAGCTGGACTGAAACGAAGCAGCCATATCTGACTGAGGAGGTCTGGCTTTCTGGGGAATCTACCAACACAAACAGAGGAATTGGGAGTTTTTATAATCCTCCTCTGTGGTGGCTGGTTGCGTTCAGGTCCTGCCCCAAGAACACCGTTGCTGGCTTTACTTTCACTAATCTTTTAATGACATGCACTAACTACATTTTTGGGATTTCCTAAAAGCCGATACCATTGAGCGGATTCCTTCGGGAGATTAGCCAAATAAGAAAAGCATCTTAGCGAACAAGGTCTTTAACGCATATAATGCGAGCAATGTTTATATTTTCACGGAAAGCGGTAGGAGAGTTTGAGGTGGAAGCCGTCAGCTTGTCACATTATTTTCTCCTTTCCGGGTTTTGTTTATTTGTTTGCATTCTTTTTTTTTTTTTTTTTTGCTGCCCCGGCGCTACCTTCTTTGACGAATTAACTGTGGGATTTGGCCGACTCGGAAAAGCTTAAAATATTCCAGACGCCGTCTAACGCTGCCTTGATACTTGACATCAACCTTGCCCAGTTCTAGTCACCATCCACGAACCTTCCAAAATCAGAAATGAACTTTGTGGTAGGAATTCTCTCTACAGAAGTTATGCGTCTACAGGCTTCCTCTCGTAATCTCATGAGACTTTTTAGGTAAATGAATGGCTCCGAACTGCACTAAAAGTGCAACAGTAAGATTGAAGAGATGATTTTGCCATTTGTGTCTCATCTGGAAAATGCAGCTGTTTTTCCCTCTGTTGGCCCGGGTTGCCCCCAGGCCATCGCTACCACATTTGCATAAACAGTTAACGAAAATCGGTTAATGGCTGGACAGACAGATATCGTTGTCTGCGAGAAGATTAATTTGGCACGCCGAAGATCGAGGGAAGCATTACAAATGCTAACACATTATTTCCAGCCCTGATTATATACAGATTTCATCGACTCGCTAACTGTCACATTTCAGCGAGGAAAATTTAAATACATTTAAATGGAAAGATATTTAAATTTATAATGGCTAGAAATAAACTACAAAATATCGATAGTATTAATAAGCTACTTAGCTGAGACTCAGCTTATAGTACTTGACCGCGTGAGGCCACAGGGTAAATTAGGGGTCAGAACCTTTCTATAAGGTTCTTACAGCAGAACTGGACAGAGTGCTAGAACCAGCAACCTTCTGGGTTCCAGTAAGTCCCAGCAACACTTGTGTCAAATTGATGAAAGAAACACAATAATAATGCTCTTCTTGGCATTATTATAATTTCTTTTGGAAATTTATTCTATTTTTATTTAGGCCTCATGCAGTCAGCATGCTTACATAGTTCATTGATAATATATATTTCATACCAAAAATGTATTTAATAAATCACCAAACAAATCAGTGAAGCAAAAAATAGCTTATTTTGTCAAAACTACTGGCAACTGTCAAGCGGAGAGGGTCCTGGCCTGGTCGCCAACAGCCGTGGACCGTGAGGACGACGTGAAAACGTTAGCATCTCATGCAGCTCTGCATAACAGATTAAATCTGAGCCACATTTTCCAAAAGTGAAACTCCAGAGCTTGGGCTTGAGTCGGTGACCTTTTCTGCCACAGATATGCAACATCCTGTCCCTGTAAGGAGCATTTGTATTGGAGCCAGACGTTTCCGTGAGCATATGGCTGGGGTCGAAGCCCACTGCAGAGGGAAGGCCTCTAAGCCCAGATGAATGACAGAACAAGGTAGTGCTGTCTGCCCACTCTCAAAGACATTTTGCCCATATCCTAGCCCTTTCTTAGTAATTTGAATCTTACATGATATCATTTTCTCTTATTTATTTAATATCCTTCTGCACTTATGTAAGATGTATGTAGGAGGCTATGTACAGAAACTACAGCGATGAGACTTGAGTGGAACTCGGAGCCCAGGTCAGAACATGAATGGACCCCAATCCAACCTGTGGCTAGATAGTAATACAAAGATCTCTCAACTTAAGGGGGTCATTTTGTGCCTTAAAATTGCTTTTAATGTTTTGGAAAACAAACATATCACTGTAATTTTTTTAATGGAGAAAATTCACCTGGTTCCCCAGGTTCTCAGAAGTCCTCAAAGGTTACTGTGTATTTCATAAAAAATGCAACTCCTGTAATTTACACAATTAGCTATTTTTGCTGTTTTTTCACAATTTGTGTAAATAACCGGGGTAATTGGCTGCTATGTTGCCGTTTTCACCACGTTTGTAGCTGTAACCCTTTCTTTGGATTTATTTGATGTATGTGTTTGGCAGCAGCTTTCTCCAAAGCAACTCGCAGAGCGTGAGGGGACTGTTTAAAAACAGCATAGTTTATAACACGCACAGAAAGTGAAACCAGTTGAGTCGTCTCAGCCGTCATCGGGCGTCCAAGGGGCGTCAACATAAACAACCACGTAGCTCAGTGAGATTCGTATTTCCTACCCACTTCCAGAGTGTGGAAACATGGAGCATCGCTGATGCATCATAAAGCTGTATGTAAGAGCTGAGGGTGACAAACTGTATGCACATGTGTACACCCAGTCTGCTCAAAAAAACAACTTTTTTGGGTTGAAATGCTGCTTGTGGGTGTGAGTATTTTCATCATTTTGCATTCTTGGATTCCTAACATTTTCTCAGTAAAAATTAAAATGCCACAAGCAGGTGGAAAATAGGTATAAATTGCCCTCCTATTTTCATTAACCACTTACACTAGAAACAACGGGCTTTGAAACTGCCCCTGGATGGGACACCAGTCCATCACAGGGGGACCACACACACACACAGAGTTTAGAGGAATCAATCAACCTGAATCACATGTCTCTGGACTGTGGGCAGAACCCCACACAGACAGGAAGAGAACATACAGAATCCACACAGGCTGAGCTGGATTCGACCTCATGTCCAACCAGTTCAGGTGCTGTGAGGCAACAGCGCTACATACTGTCTTTTCTTGAAGAGAATACCTGCTAAGTGCATGTGTATGCAAACGAAACCCCACAAACAAAAGGCACAGGTGTGTATAAACACACCCCTGCCACCTCATCCAGCTTTACCCCACACAGCAGGTCACTCGGAAACACACGGAAACGGACTATCGATTGTACCTTTCAGACAGATGAGGCAGAGCTGGTCGGTCGGGTCCTGGAGGGCTGCTATCCAGCAAGATTCAGAAAACACTTTTTAATTACACACGATTTACACCTAAAACCCCGAGTGAGGCGAGTTAATGTTTAAATTATTGCTTCAATAAAGCAGCTGAGAGCCGAGCTTCCGCAAACGCGCCGCGGTTTCCTCGGCCGCGTCTGGCCAACCTCGAGATCCGAAGCGATATCCAAAACGCTTAAAACTGTGATAATGAATCAGGTAAGAGGTGTGGATATTGTGGGGGCCGGGAAAGATTAGCGAAATAGCACGGGCAAGATGTACGATTTTAAATTAAAATAAAAGGTTTTCTTTTCATTTGAAATCATTTTATTTGAGCTAATACTGACACATTTACTCAATAGCATTTACCAGGCCTTTAAAAACACAGATATTAAAACCACTGGAGCATGACTTACTTTTGTCTTTAATCCCAAATTTTTACAGTCTCACACGTTCCGACTCGTATCCTAACATCTATTTGGACTTTGTATTCACACTCGTCATTCAGACCTTAAAATTCCTTTGTAAAATCTCTCGGCCAATCAGAAGCTCCAGGAAATTCTCCAGAAAAGAAAAAAGTCTATGTTACTCTGTCAAAACACAAAAAAAGTCATTTTTAATGGATCAAAGAAGGTGAATGAACTCTAAGCGCAGATGGGCAAAATTTATCTGGAACACAAATACATTTGGGGCCACTGTACTGGTTGCAGTTTTAAAAATTGCTGCTGCGGAAAAGCCTGGAGCTTGCCTTGCGACAAAACCGTTTCTCCATCATGATTGTCCCACATAAGTCCCAGGCCCATGTAGTAAATGGGGAAACTGCCTACAGAGACGTGTATTTGGATCCGGGGGAATGAACGCACAAAGAGAAGTGACGTGGCCGCCACGCTGTGGAGACAAGAGTTCGGAATTCACCGGTAGTCCTTGTGGTCACATGATTTACAAGACAGCCATTCTGGTTTCATACAAACCAGTGTTTCCACCGCACTGCCTCCCCCAGTATATCTCCTCTTCCTCAAGAGCGTTGTCCAAAAGAATCAGGCTGGGCTTCTAAGTCCCTCCAGCAGCCAAAGCGTGTGCCGATCCATTCTTATCACGGTTACTCTATATACTTCATATAATCCTATATGTATGTATCTATAAAAAAATGGATGTCCATCATTGAGGGTTCTGATCTTGAAGGAGCAGGACTATCGCGTGACCTGAAAAACAGGAGATTGTGGTTACCAACCCCAGTATCCTGGAAGGGGAGTATTATGCCTCTATCCCAGAAGGTCAGCTCTGAAAAGTGAAAACCACAATATCATGTCAGTTTAACAGGGATTTCAACACAATGTCTTACATAAATTGCTACAGATTTGAAAATAATTCTGAAAGACACCCAGCAAATAATATTCACATTCATCTGAATTAAAAAACAGATTTTTTTGTATTTAGTATGGGGTTAGATGCAATATAGCTCCTTGTAAGAAGTTAGGTTTTTCCACTAAAGGCCACTATTAAACTGTACTTGTAATGAATGAATGAATGAACGAATGAATGAATAAATGATGAGAAAATAGGCAATTTTACCCAGTTAGACTTGGCACTTTATGTAGGTAACAGATGCGAGATACCCTCACCACCATCAGGAAATTTAACTGGATGCCTGGTCTCCTGTTGCCCTCACTGCTTTAGAGGAAGCTGCTCAAAAGCCTGCTTGAAAGAGATATGACCCTAACCTGTGTCATCCCACTGGCACGCCATACCGTCAAATCCCAGTGCATCTCTACATGAGCTCATACGTGAGCAGCATTGTCAAAAATGTGACCTTTACCTGTCTGTCCATCTGGTTCCAACAATCCTGATTTCTTCTGCAAAGATGCGGCAGGGTCTACAGGAGGTGTTTTCCTCTCTTCAGACTGTGGCTCCTTCTTGCTAGATGGCTACCCTGACAGGCTGAGGTGTTCTCACTTTTGTAGAAGCAGTACTCTCACTCGCCCCTGCTGCTCTTATCATGGTCCATTACGACCCAACAAAGCTAAGAGAAATTCAATGACTATAGCACAGCCACTTTCATTCTAGAAGCGCTTGTGTCATTTCAGTGTTACACTTGTTGGAAGCCGCTGTGTCAGGAGGTTACGTGGGTGGCTTGCCAAAGTTATTTCTGTCTGCTCATTTCTCCAATGGGTGGGTCTTCTTGGCACACAGGCAACTGTGTTGGAACTGCAAACCGCTGGATTGACATTCACACAGGCAAGTGTTTTCATCACGAGTGAATTCAGACTTTCAAAGCAGAGGAATCACATCAAACTGGGATCAGCAGCTAATCATTACTCATGAAACAAAAGCCAGTGACACCTATACATACACAGAGTTGCCAGTTTATTAGGTACATCCATTGAGTAGCTTGTTGGACTTGTTTGCCCTTCAGTACAGCATGAATTCATTTGGGCAGGGATTCTACAGGACACTGGATTTGTTGTGCAGGTATGTTATACCTTGGGGAAAACTTTGTGTTGTGTAGTTGCTACAAATTGGACAGCTCTATAGTTCTGCTGTAATCAGCCCTCCCAAAGATGCTCTATAGGATTCAGATCTGGGGACTGTGTAGGTCACTAAAACAATGCAAACTCACTGTCGTGCTCCTGGAGCAATTCTCTGATGCATTTTGGGTGACATGGTGCATTGTCATGCTGAAAGTGTCCACCTGAGTGGGGTAAACTGCAGCCATGAAAGGATGAAAATGATCAGCAATGATGTTGAGATACGCTGTCCCATTCAGATGTTCTTCAGTGGGTATCAGGGGCCCCAGTGTGAGCCAGGAAAAGATCCCCCACACCATCACACCTCCAGCACTGACACCAAACAGGACCGCTCCATGAACTCATGCTGCTTGTGCCAAGTTCTGATCCTTCCATCAACATGATACAAAAGGAAGATGGATTCATCTGACCAGGCAACTTTTTTACACTCCTCAAAAGTCCAGTTTTGATGCTGCTGTGCCCACTAAAAATAGGCATTCTTGTTCTTCACTGGCAACATCAACACCCAACATGGTCTTTGGCTGTTGTAGTCCATTTGAGTCCCGCAAAGTGGTGTGTTCCGAAATGACATTCTGCACAGCACTGTTGAATTTAAATGTGATTTGCCTGGTTATGGCCCATCTGTTTGCTGCACAATTCTTGACATTCTCCTTTAACCTCTGTAATCCGCGAGCTATTTTTGTCCTCACTGATCACTGCTTCTTTTTTGCTTTTCACACCATTTTCTGTAAGCCCTTGAAACAGTTGTGCGTGAAAAGCCCAGGGCAACAGCCGTTTAGGAGATGGTAGAACCAGCATGCCTAGGACCAACTAGCCACATTCAATGTCACTAAGTTCACTCATTTTGCCCATTTTAAGTTAGTTGAAGACTATCTGATGCTAGAAGTGCTAGTCTGCCTGATTTTTATAACACATTGCAGTCATGTGACATATGAGTTGTTGGAATACAATTTGTGCGAAGGTATGGGGGGTGTACCTAATAAACTGGCATGTCTGTGTATTGCACCAAACTGAATGAAAAAATCTAGCGCAAAGCCAAAATATGAGACATAACATACATTCTGTGAACTGCAAACAATATATATGCACAATCTGCATGTTCTCCCCTTAACTGTTTGGGTTTAACAGGCCAAAGACATGGTGTTTTCAGGTGGTTTTGTCACTCAACATCTCTTGCCGTGTGTGTATGTGTGACTGACTCAGTGGGTTTGTGATTTCACTGAGATGAACTGACCATCTGTCCAGGGTTTATCTTGCCTAGCCTAGTGCCCTGGGCTTCTGGGACAGTCTTTGGACCTCCTTCACCCTGCTGTCTGGACTTTCAAAAGGTGGCTATTCCACACAACATTAAATAATGAATTGCTGCACACCTCTCATTCGACTTTATAGGTACCATCTGAAAGTCCCTGAATTGTGTACAGTGCAAAACAATAAAATATGGAATAGGGAATCCTTTGTGGAGCTGGTAACAATTCAACAGGTAGGCCTATGTAGGCCAGGCATGAGTCCTTCATGGTCATCTCACGTCCTTGTAGGGCAGGAGATGAATCATGTGCTCATACATGAACACAGGTCCCCGGTGTGGGCCCTTTGCTTTCATTTGTACATCATTTGTAAGATGTTGACGTAAGGGCCCTCAAGAGCTCAGAAACCAGAGGATGTCTGCTCATCCATATGACATCAGCCTGAGCCCATGCTCCCCACATCTCCACAGATTAAAAATTGAAAAGTTTGCCTTGCTCTCTTGCATACGCTCCACTTTTCTTTCACCGTCATCTGTGGACAAGATGACGCTGCGCTTCTCCGACTCGTGCCGCACGCTGAGCGCTGCTCATGTTGCTTATTTCAATGTACAGACGTGTTTCAGCGGTGCCGCGAGATGAGCGCCAGTAGGATTGAGGAGCAGTCAACTGTGTGCTTCTCCTCAGTGCTTCGCAGAGTATTCTCGGCTTCTCTTAAATTCAAAGCCGCAACAGAGTGTGATGCCCATGCTGTTTGACCCCAGGGGGCTCAGGATACTTACCCACCCTTTTTAAGTAATTTCTATTGTTTATTTTGTTATATTCTTAAAGCACCTTTAACAAAAGGTGTCCAGGTTGAGTCGACGCAAGACTGGTCAACTTTAGATCCTGTAACCCAAGCCACAAAAATGGTGAATGGTTAAGCCTACAGACTAACCGGTTCCCATGGTAACAGTTCTGTAAACCTTTCTCCGCAGTCCCATAATGAGCACAAGTAGCACATAAAAACATTAAGAAACTTACTGTTATTCTGTTATTACTTCAAAAATATTCAGCAAGTAGTTTCAACTAATCATTGACTCGGCTACTCATTTAAACCTCTGAAAGGATTCATATTAGGCATAAAAAGGGGCTGTTTTTTGTACCGCCCCTTTTAACCAGCAGTATTTATGGCTACCTTCATTAGCTGGTATATTTTTAAATGCCTCACATTTAAAAAATATTAAAGATACAGAAAATGCGAAAATGATGGGTAATTATTTGCCAGTAAATTTCAAATAAATAAATTTTTTAGGCAATAAAATAAATAAGGCCATTTGTTAGAATGCAGGGCAGACTACAGTGCAGAACGAAGTCTGCGCAGTGGGACCCTCGTCCTTTGTGGGACGCCGCTTCTTCCCACGTTTCAGGTTAAAAATCCACACATTAGGGTAAAGACTGTGTGCTCTCTGTCACAACAATCCGGCACACTGATTCGTTGCATATTTCTCCCCGAAATATTTAAAAAAGGCATACTTCTAGCCCTCTGCCCCAACTACACCACCCAGGGTGCTTTCATTTCCTTCCTGTTGTGTACATGGATGTCTGGGTCGGTTATTTAACCCCACAAACTGATGATCAGCACACACAGGATTAATATTATGCGCAATAATGTTTTCAGGCAACATATCGTCTTACAGATCGTATGGGTTACATGAGCAAAAAAAAGAATTTAATTAACCGCAAATATGAGGTGGTGGTTCCAAAATGAAGATATTATTAACCCATTTTTCAGTTAGGCTAAATGGAATTACGTTTGCAAAGGCAAACGGTTTTTTTTTGTTCATCTTTTCATAGCATGCGAGTATAAGCAAACAGCAGTTATTGCGCAGAGGCCACTCACTCAGGGTTATTATGGTGATGTCAGGAAAATTTAATCTGCGCTTCAGCGGCGGTCTCTCTCCCGCCTTTCATGAACCCAGACACCTGAGACAGTGTCAACTTTCACAACGCCGGCCCCGCGCGCACGTTCCGAGAGGAGAGAAACACAGACAGGACACCAGACACGGTACTCCAGGGGCGACCCTCTGTGCGGAGTGAATCTGTGGCTCTGGAGGTGAAGCTCAAGCTTTGAAAGCACTTCTGAGCTGGGATGAGAAGGCCGCGCGTCGCTGTTTGAGAGGTAAACACTCGAGACTGAAAGCGGCGACGGATGGAGGCTTTTCCTACACACTGGGAATTGCTGTATTGGTGGAGTGGGGGTTGTGTGGGGGGGGGCATCTTTGGTACCCATCTCGTCGTGGTGGACATTAGAGCAGGCCCCCCGGGGAAGCAGCTCATCTGCGTCAACAGTGGCACAGAGAAACAATGCGTCACCTTCTGCGTTGGAAAGACAAGGAAGCCAATTGTGCGCCGTTTTTGACATTGAGAATGGAGCAGGAATAATTCCTGACGCTGTAGACTTAAGATGTTCGCTTTTTCATAACTGAGTATTAGTGCAGCTGTGCTGATGTTATGCACAGAGCAAAACTCAATCAAGCGGCACTTTATAAATATGAAGCGTAAAAACAATGAAGTGTCAAAACAATAGATGCTGGCAACTATACAAAGCCAATTTTTTTTCTAACGCTCTCCTCACATCTTTCTCAATGTTCACTTGAGTAACTGACAGGATTGGCCACCAGCTGTGCTTTTCTGCCCCCCACCCACACCTGTTTCCAGCTGCCTCCTCTGGCTGACCCTTCCCACCCACCACTCAGTCTGTCAAAGGAGGATCGGCAGAGACAGGGGGACGTGAGGTGATATTTGAGCTTCTCCGATGCTGCACATCCATGCCGGAGCACCATGGGAGCTCCGTCTCAGCCAAGGCCCCACACCCATCCCGAGACCAAGCTTTGTGCTTTCCAACAGCTTCACTCGTAAGGCCATACTCTTACGTCTTCACTTCATCAAAGGAGCCTTGAAAAACATTCTAATGCTTGTTTTTTTCCTCCTAGAAACTTCTGGAAAACAGGAGCCAGTGGTGTAACTTGTACTGGGAAACACTGCACAGTAACCCCCCAGTGTCTGAATTCAATACGTTGCAGTTCATGGTACTGTGCACGCCCCGTGTGGGACGGTACAGCATTTATTTGTTGTTTTTTTTCAAAAATTTATTTTGATTTTTATTAAAATTTCTTTTTTATTATGGATAAGCTTCAGATAAAAATTCACTATAGGAACAGCGTCAATTACCGATATTTAATTTATACTAACAAGAGCCGTCACAGCGAAAATTCGGATGTAGAGAGTTTGGACGCCGAGGGATTGCTGTATACGTAGATTTGTGCAGCTGGCAGACGTTTAACCAGTTTTTGTTTCCAAGGACATTTTAATTTTAAGAATTATCCAGTAACAAAAGCGGGGCTGAAGAAGTTAGCAGCCACTGGAGCAAACTGCGAATTACTGCACACAGGCCTCCCTCCCCAGCATTTATTTGCACTCAGATGTTCGAGAGAACATCCTTTGTCTTCAAAAGCACTTCCCTTTGAAAACAGTAAATAAAAACAAGGGAGATGCAATGTGCTGCTCCAGCACGCCGGCTCCCTCGGCGTTGGCCGCCTGGTCCGCCATCAACACGCTGGCTCATTAGCTGAGATACGCCGTCTGCATTATTAACACGTCTGATCAAATTTTAATGGCGCCCACATTGGTCAGCGGGGCCAGGGGGCAGGGGCTGCTTTCGACCACCCCGGCCACCGACATCAGACGGCAGGGACTGGAGAGGGATGAAGGTGGAAGGGCGGGATGTCGTGCAGAATCCCAAATAAAATGCCACCCAACTCATCTCCAACAACCAGCAATGCGCCAACGAATAATTGACACCCTAAGGAAAACGGAAAGGTCCAGCAGAGGTGAGGATTACAGAAAGGTGGTTGCAATTCATGCGGAAAAATGGGTGTGGACCGGTGGCGCAGCTACGTTGCTACTTCTTCTGCCTCCTGAAATATTCACGTCTGCAGATGGCTCCCTGCGTCTTCTGCTGCTCTTCCTTTTCCAGGTGCCTGTTGTGTGTTTTTTTTTTTTTGTGCAAGGCATGCAACGCCATTCCGATCCACAAAATGTCACCCAGGCTCAGGCTGTAAACACTGATTTCAATACAGTTGTGTGTCACAGCGGCTGATCTTCTGCAAAGATCTTTAAATCAGAAGATTATCCTTCTTCGTAATGGTTACATTTTGCACTGGAGGTTGCTGTTCCTTTAGCTTCAGGAACATAGTGAATTTATTTTACTTTACTTTACTTTACTTTACTTTACTTTACTTTAGCACTGACTTCAGCTGGGCAGGCCCACATTATAGTGTGTGTACATGTGTGTTTCAGAAGCTCAGATTCATCCTGTTCTGCATCCAGAACCCCTTGCAGTGCAGTGGAAAAGCAAAGATCAAGATCAAGAGACAAACCACCTAA
The DNA here is from genome assembly GCA_900497675.1 of Arapaima gigas. Taxonomy (NCBI): domain Eukaryota; kingdom Metazoa; phylum Chordata; class Actinopteri; order Osteoglossiformes; family Osteoglossidae; genus Arapaima; species Arapaima gigas. The sequence goes on from UFQX01000283.1 coordinate 501,262, forward strand.
AATAGAAGGTGTGACCTGAGTGTTCTAAGTTTAAACTTAGGAGATTCAACCTTTCTGTATACCCACCTTGGTGGTCTTCACTTTGTTCCCTGTACTGCAACTCCAGCCTGTCAGATCTGGCAGCACTTTGCACTCCTCCCCATCGAGGCAAGGCTGCATTTGGCACCACCACTTCTGGGCAACTATGGACGCTGGGAAGGACAGTAAATCAGTGCGTTTTCCAGGCCAAAGCAAGCAGACAAAGCCCATGAGCTGAGGGAGGCAGAGGCCTCATCTGACACTTCCACACGCTGTGGGTGTCGGCAAAGGAATCGCCAAACCAGCTCAACTAATAAGAAGGAAACTGGGATAAAAATCGAGCATCCTGTCAAGTGGACAGTGTCGATATGGAATCGAATGACTCGGACCCTGCCTGCTCTCTCTGCCAAGAGTGCCGGTGACGCTTTCATTGCGTGACATGTGCCCGCCTCTCCAAAGCCTCAGAACCCTGTCTCCAGCAGTGCTGACATGGGCATCTTTGAACGATCTCTAATAACGTTCTGCGCAAGGCTGAGGGTGCACACATCAAATATGAGTTTTGGAGCTGTGTCTCAGCCTCAAAAACGCAGATGGAAATCAACAAAAGATATGTTAAGCGTTTTTTTTCCTCTCACAAAAAAAAATATATATTGTGCTATAGGAGCAAAATGTGCCTGATTTAGAAAACAAGAGCAGGAAATCATGATAAATATTACAAATGGGCATTTATAAATCATATGTTCTACAACAGCTTTAAAAATTTTTGAGAGCCTTCCACTTCTGTAATATTCTGATACGATCTGAGTAAAATTTCCTGTTGATTTGGGGCAACGTGGAGCTTACGGACATGGACCTGTAAGCTGAAGGTCGGAAGTCCAAATCTCACTTCCTGTATCTGTAGCTGCCTCAGGTAAAGTACTTAGTAGAACTTCTCTAGTAATGTACTCAACTGCCTAAATGGATTAAATAACCTAACTGATCTATAGTTTATGTGTGAGGTAAGCAGAAAAAGCCAAGAAGAACAGAACTTTGACCAGGGACCTCTTGTCAAGTAAAAAATTTGAACAATCCGATGTCAGGTCATGTGGTGTGCTGAATTCTTAGAAGCACGGGGGCAGCATCTTACCATCCACGCAGGAAGGGGCGGCTCTCGTCGTGCCAGCCACCTGACCGGGAAAGCAGGAGCACTTCACCGTCTGGGACCGCTCCTCAATCTTGTTTTTGTTGCAGCACCGGTGGGCAGCGATGACCTCACATGTCCCGGCTTTGACATGCACTGGTGAGGCAACCAAACACAGGCGTTAGAGTAGCACCTGCCAGAGTGTCGGGACACGGCCTCTGCATATATGTTGATCGACTCAAATCCAAGGGCACTGTGCTTCGTGTGAAGACCACAACCTGTCCTTTAGTAGCCTGAGAAACTTTCATGCGCCTTCAAAGGCAGCGAACCACAGAAGAACACAAATGCAGTTTAAACCACAGTCAACCTTCGCAGAGGAGCCTCATGTCTGCAGCTGGGAAGTATGGTCGCTCACATCTCCACAGCAGGTGTCATGCTGATTTGTGTAGCACCAAAAACACACGGTGTGAAGAACATGTCGACATCAAAGTCTGGAGGACGACTAAATACAGCCGTGTGCCACTGGTTGTACGAAGTACACGCCAGTGCACAGGAATAACTACACAATTGTGCTGAACAGATAAACAGTTAGTGTGTGCAACTAAAGAGTGCTTTCAGGTCTACTGTTCAGTGAGCTGAAGGACAAAGCAGCAGGCCAATTAAAGCCTCAACTGAGGGGGGTTCAAAGGCCACCGCTTTCACTGTGTCTCTTTAGCAGCAGCATGGTGACTAGCTGAGGGCCCAAAGCAAACATGTCTTTTGAAAGTTCAAGCTATCGCTCCTAAAAAGACCTTGCATGCAGTCCTTTTATTATGGATTTTCTGTGTATCTTCATGCCTCTGGTTTGTAAATAGTACTAATGAAGGATTATAAAGTGTTAGGCCACAGAGACCAGACTGCGAAAATCAGGAGGGGCTCAGATCCATGTTCCATTTTTGAGCTATTAGCGATAATGTACAGAGAATCGCTTTCATGAGCTAAACACTGGTTATTTTGCACGTTTGCAACCTTCTCATTTGACCATTATGAAGTAAAAAACTTGTTAGATGGACGAAGGTGCTATCCAACCTGAAACGTTCAAATATGAAGCCAAACCCCAATTAAAGACAAAGGATGCCGAGTGGGACGTACACTGGAAAGACACGCACTTTAGCAAGGACACAACAAAGCTTAAGCAACGGGAACTCAAGCAATATGAGAAAAAAACAGAACTCTGTCTTTTGCTTTAAATACAACACGTACATTTCCAGCATGTGCGACCACAAGATGAACTCTGCCATGCACTTCTGACACGGAGCAAGTCGGTCGCAGTAATTGGGTGCAATGAACCAGCCTGAACCTTACAGAGATGGGAGATACGGAGCAAAGATCTGGCAAGTTTACAAAGACCTTCATGAAGTCAAGGGTATTAGCATGCAGAGATTTTTCCTTGTTATGTTTGGTCGTCGTGGTTTGCCTCCACCACGACGACAATCCGCAGAACAGAGAGAGAACGTGGAATGTCGTGTTTCTTTGCCAACGAGACAGCTCTTCTCTTAAAATAGCAGGCACTTTCTTCAGTTCCAGGTAGAGGTTAAAACTGAATCAACCACTACTAAAAAGACGAATAAATAAACAAATAAATATATACAACTAATAAGCCACGCTGGCAAGAGGCCTTCTGTTACCTTTGAAAGAGCTGCATCTGACGCATTCTTTCCAGAATGATGCGCATGCAAATTAGAGCTTTAAATATTTTGTCTAGCTTTTGCAGCAAACCATGGCAGTAGCACAAATCAGCATCCATCTTTAACCACAGTTTCGGCAAGTGTCAATGAAACCGCATAAATGTGCCAGGAATCAGGGGGCACCAGCAGACGTGTGTTCTGAATAGAACCCATCACACGGCGATCACACTTAGAAAACCCAGCGACAGAATAAGCCACAGAATAAACGTTCAAATGCTCGGCAAAGAGAGCCGGGTTGAAACACGGAGCCGCGAGACGACGATGTTACCCGATAAGCTGCGATGCCACCTGCAGAACTCAACAGTGGCTTCCATAGAGAGCTCAGCAGAAGGACAAATATCAAAAATTCATACAAGAAATGCTTTCGCTTTATTAGTATCATAAGACCAGTAAATCATCCATCCATCCATCCATGCTAAAACAGCCATACATTTCATTTAATTAGATTCCCTTAACAATAATTCACTTTGACAAACCGCAGGAATATTTCATGCCAAATTGGTATTTGCACGTAATTCCAACAAAGTGGACGTAAGAGAAACACATTCCCAGTGTGCTGTAGAATTTGCCCCTTATTAAGTTGATATGGATTTTCAATCTGGGAATTTATTTACAAATAGACTGAAAAAAACTTTATTCTCCCCTAAGTGGACAACCTTAAAACCTCATCTGCAATGTTAAAAACATTTTCCTCTCAATCCATAAGACTCTGTTCACCTTCCAAAAGCCCCGTCCAGAGTAAAGAGGGATATGTGGGGAGAGAAGCCACACACAGGTGAACGTTCCTGCCCTGTGCTATCAGAGGTGATGTTTCCTCCTTTTGCAAACAAAACGCAAACATGGCCACTTTATGCTCACAAAGAGTAAAATTTTCCACCCTTGCCAACAAACTACTAATGTTTTTTGCACCTATAGTAAGCTGACCCTGCGCCATTATTTCTCGGTTTGTTCTTTATGCACAGCTTTGTTTTTCAAGCCATAGACTGCAAATTTGGCACACAGATACTTCTCACCCTTAGTGAGGTTTTTGTGTGGTCAAGTTCATTAAACCCCGAAAAAGGATACTTACTATATTGAAAATTTAGAATTTGCTGTCTAACAAGACTTGGAAAACAGCTGGTACTAGTTTCTTATTACTGTCTGTATGTTTAGTGGTACAGTGGCTCAGAAGGTGTCACAGCTGCTGGGCTCGGCAGGTACGAGTTCAAATCCCGCTCAATTTGTGCACCTGCAGTTCAGGTTAATTTGGTCTGTTGAAACTTTGTGTGTGTATGTGTGTGTGTGGCCGCCCTGTGATGGACAGGTGTCCCCTCTGGGTACAGTTTTATAGGTGATTCCAAAATGGGCTCTGGACCACTGCAGCCCTGACCAGAATGACGCTCTTAATGATGATGGATGTCTGTCTCTACAGCTGTCTGTGTTTGACCACGGGACCCAGTAGGAGTTCAATATAGTAAAATCTGTAAAAAGTGAACATGTAAAAATGCATAATTTTTGACCAGAGCGGTGTTTGGTAACAGTTGGTGCAAAACTTCATGCCCCTGTTTTCACTTCTGTAAAGAAATGAAGCACATGGTCTGTCTTACACACACATTACTGCAGTTTAAATCCATACTTTGAACATCGATGAAGGGGCAGGATGTAGTATGTATGAGAACATACCAACCCAAAGGCTATAGATTCAAAATTCAGTTATTCCAGTATCAAGATAAAAAAATGTGTACATTTAAGCTTTGCCTAAGAAATGAAGCAAAAATACCTGTTCTGAAAGAGCCAAAGCATCTGGTGGATGAAAGTTTTACTGAACCATGTTGTTTATTACTTATATTTGTTGTAGCTAACACTTTTCTCCAAAACACCTCAAAACCTTAGGTTTGTGTACTCGTCTACCTACCCAGGTTTACAGCTGGGTTACGTTTACTCTATTAATTCTAAAAACTGTAAATACACTGCTCAAGGGTAATGGGATTTGAACCAACTACCTCACAGTGTAAAAGCAGCCCCCAGAGTAGTAAAGAACTGCCACCATGTCCTTTGGTCTGCTGCTTCTCAGGAGTTCTTCTTTGGAGTGAAGAACCTCCCCCATCTGAGAAAAAAATCCACTCTCGCTCCGTTATTTTTGTTTCTTATTTTCTTAAATGTTGCTCTTACCATAGAGAATCACATTTTATAAATTTATAAAGTTAAATATTCTACTAGAGACATTCATGGTGGACTGGCGTCCCATGCAGGGTATGGTCTCCTTGCTTGGCATCCAGTGATGCCGGGATCTCTAGACCAACATGACTCTAACCAGGATAAAGCTGTTAAAGATGATGGATGGATGGATGGATGGATGGATGGATGGATGGATGGACATTCAGATGTAAAAAAGTGCTTTTCTCAAAAGGGTGCAAGGACTTGCTGACCACAGGAGGGGGGGGGGGGGGGCCC
>UFQX01000283.1:506595-535386 GCA_900497675.1 Arapaima gigas
GGGGGGGGGGGGGGGGGGGGGGGGGGGGGACCTCTCTTGCCCCAGGAGGCAAAGAAGGAAGGGGGCAGCCTGGCAAGGTTGTGGGGCAGAGTTACACTGTCAGCGGCACATTCCTTAGTCATCCGCAGAGGTACACAACAGTACCAGCACACCTTGGGCCAGACCCCCCCATTTTCCAGGGTGCGGGGGCAATACTGTACGGTGTTAACAACCAGATTTGTGACCAGCAGATCTCAGCAACTCAACTGTACGGCCAAAGATTGCATTTACGAACAAGTGGAAATACAAGCTTAGTCTTTCTCTTGACATAAGCTTTTTCGATCTACAAAACGAGGTTCCAGAACTGCACGTGCACATTTTTTACTCTGAGGAGATGGAAAGCATCATTGCATCAGTGTGTTATACATAAATGGGGTGAATAATTGTATTTGGGAAAATTTTCATCTAAATGAATAAATGTGGATTTTGTATCAGTGTTTCTAGCAGAAAAGTACCTAAGAAAATCCTGCTGCCTCTCTGCATCTACTGGCTGCATCCCATCCTACGAAACGGACTTGTTTCCAAAAGTTTGTTTTCTTTTATTAGGAATCCACGGCTGTGGCAGAATCCCGTCCCTCATCCTCATGGCGAAGGGAATTAACCCAAGGAAAAGCAACGCGATTAAAAGTGATGCAAAAGGACGCTGTCAACCGCTAGCTAACATTGAGGAAGCGGAGAAGAACTGAGAGGCTTTATGCAAGGTTATTATTACAGCATATTTTACTTTTATAACCATTCAGGGCACATCCAACCGTCCCAACTTTCCAGTGAGCGATGCTCCGCACACAAAGGGAAAGAAAAGCTAATTTTAGCAAAATCTGAAATCCAATTTAGTGACAGGGAACCTCTTTAACAAGTTCTGCTGATGTAGTTGCCACTTGTCAAATGCTGCGAGAATCCCATTGTCTCTAATCCACATCTGCTTAATTCACCCTGACAGCCAGAAATGTCTTGACATCTTTAACCATGCAACATTTAATTTGATTGTACAGGGTTTTTAAAAATAATAATAAAATGTCCTTCAGCAAGCAACACCCAAAAGTGGCATCTGATGCCTGAACATTCTAATTTATTTGCTATTTTATTTTGGTTGCTTTATTAGGAACTTGCACAGCTCTTGTGTTATTTACATGTCTTCTGTCTGTGGTTGAGCTTTCCTTCAGAATCCATGTTTTAATCATTGGGATAACTATCCGTATGCTTCCATTAACTGTGTGGTCCAGACCCCATCCTGGAAGCAAAGGGGTATGGATGGAGTTACATAGTTTTATGAATGGAAAGTTTCTGGTAGTAAGACAGACAATGACTGTTCGACCACCAACATGTTTGCATTATACAGTAGGTTAAGGCAGAGTGAACATGTCCAGGTTAAATGAGTTTAAGAGGCTTTAGAAGAGAAGATTAAACAGGACAACTTGCAACACAGACAAGTGCAACTTGCTTAAACTTTTAAATTCATTCTCAGTATGGACATTTTCTAAGATGGTTGCTTAAATTTTGGCTCTGGTCTGCAGACAGTTTCGATATTTTTCTCCCCCATTTTGGAGTTTAGCTACTACATCTGACAGAACATAGCACTTCTTATTCTAAGGACAACAAAGATTTTGCTTTTTTCTTCAGCACACTCTCAGAAAAAGAAAAGAACTCAAAAAGCGACTGTTGAGAAAAGACCCAACGCACATATTTGAAGACACTTGTTATGGGTGGTTTGGAGACTGGGACTCTGGCCACCTGTTCCACTGCCGACTGCAGCAGTTCACCTGCAAGTGAATTATTTAGTCTCACGGATGAAAGGGATTTACCAGGTATGTTCGCAAATGATATCTTGCTAGGCGAAGCATATGAGCGCTATGAAAGATGTTGGAAGCAATGAACAGAACAGAAGCTAAGCTCACAAAGCTGGATAAGCAGTGATGCCAGAGCCAAACTAAAGAAACTCTTCTCCTCTGTTGCAAATTTGAAGACAGAGCTGACTAGTCGAAAAGCTTTTAAAATGGTATTGTTTGTACTCAACTTTTGATGTCTGCTTTAGAGAACTAGGTTGAATCAGCAGCTGCCCTGGAGTGAAAAGCTGAGTTATAGCAAGTAAAACTGGATGCAGTGGAATGTAAAACTGCTGGAATAATATGAAAAATGTGGGCCTACCAGAAAATGCTGAAACTATTTACTCCTTTTCGTTTACTTACCTCTGTTTAGTTACTATACATGTGTGAGCCGTATGGGTCGTATGTTGCTCCAACCAAATTGAATTTGCCCTCTGGGGTTAATAGTTTTTTTCTTTCTTTTCTCTTTCTTTCGCTGATTTAGCTGAAATGCTCTTCTCACACAATTTTTTATATAAGAATCATGTTCCTGGGTGAGAACGTTGGCCGATTCTCCTGTTGAGATAGATTTTGCCTAATAACTCCTCAGGCTCCCTCCTAACACAAACGCCCATCTGAGGAGCTTTCTGATGAAATTTCTGCGACTCTCTGCTGCAAGAAACGCATCACTTTTAGAGATTATTGTCTGCAATTCTTTTTCCCGATCTGCCAGTCGACATTATGTAGCAAAGACGCAAATTCTCTCCAGATTTTCTAAAGATTGGAAAAACGAAAAGCGGGTTCACTTTCCACGCCTGACTGAGATGTCTACATCTCAGGGAGGATTTTCCTGTTCGACTGCTTGGCATCCACTGTCGCTTTGCTGCAACTCAGAAAGGTTGAGACCATTTCATACCAACATTTGATACAGATGAGATGCTGAAATTCTTTTAGTTGGGTTTCTATTCGAGCGCATTCTACTTTTTTATGGTTTCCAACTTTTCTCAAGACTACATTGTTTCTTACTGTGCTTTTTCTCCGTTCGGGGATTTACTCGTTTTTAGTTATGTATGGTGGGGTCTGGAGGGAAGGTGCAGTTACGGATGTTTAGATTGGAAATGGTCCCTCACGGCGACTGTAAATAAAGTGATGGCTGACAGGCTTCGCTGATGGAGGGTGAGGTTTTTTGTTTATAGCTGTGTTCTGGATTCCGGTATCTCTCTCCTTTTCTCTCTACCTCACTTACTTCCGTATTGTAGATGCTGTTTTCATAACACGACATACTGTTATACCTAGATTACATTCATGTTTTATTTTATTATTATTAAATTCTTTGTGTGTCTATTAAAAATGACTTCCTGGGATACTAAGATGATTAAAAGGAGGAGAATTTTAATATGTTCAAATATCCTTTAATTAAATGGAAGATCAGTCTGCTCAACAGTGCATGTAAAACCTATTTAGAACTTGTGTTTTGTTCATCTCGCTCAGCCGGAAGGGAGGAGCCTTTTTGGGAGAGGAAGGTATTCTGAAGTCCTCCCCAGCAGGACAGTGATTTCCACTCATGTCTGCTTACAAATGTGCACCTTCTGTTTCATTTGTTAGACGGCACAATGAGAGAAACTGAGCTGGGAAGGAAAATCTGTCAGTGAATTAGATCCTAAGCATTTGGCTTTGAGACGGTCTTAAGCTACTCTTGGGCTGGATTTCGTCTAGCCTTCAGCTGGAACGTGCCAGCCAGGCAGCTCTGCCCTTTTTTTTTCAAAATAGCTCTTCTTGGGCCGCTTGCGAGACGTCACGGCGGACCATGTGACAGCACATCAGACACGGCCGAATACTCATACTGAGGATGGAGAAGGTGCACTAAGACGGACGACAAGGTATTAGAAACAGGAATATTAAAGAATAATCTCAACACGCTTTCCAGGCTAGAGAGGAATTTGGGGCAGGTGCTTTTTTCCACTGTTTTTGCAGAGTCAAAGCAAACGGCATCACGAGCACCTCTTTCCGTCAGCATGTCCCCAATAAACTGTATAACACTAACTGCAATCCCTTGAAAAATAGCCAAATGAGGGGATTATTATGGAGCAAGTCTCCGTCGGCCGCTTATGCAGGGGGAGAAGCAGGACATTTGGAGAGGAGCCTGAGCATGCAGCTCGATAAGGTGATGCCAGAATGAAAAAGGCCAAATGCTCTGGACGGCTGGCGAGTGGAGAACATTAAATAGTTGATGCAGGTGGCTACGCAGTCCGGGTGGGTTCAGGTCTGGCTACTTTGCAGCTGCGAGTTCTCTCTTTCAGCCCACATACAGTTAAATAATAATCCATTGCAACCAGCTATAAAACCAGGTCACAGGTGCTTTTGTGCTTTCTACCTGAAACTGAAGGAGCCCAATTCCAAAAGCCACATAAAGTCAGCACCACTCCAGCAGACCTGTGGGCTTGTGAAGGACCTAACCACAAGTAGACAAGGGGAACGGAAGCCAGCCTAGATATAGCAAATCACTGTGAAAGTGGTGCTGCATTTATTGCGAACCGCATCTCTTACGGTCGGTTTAAGAAAATCAATTAAAACAAATACTTTATTCATTCATTATCAATAACCAGTTGCTGAGAGGCGTAGTGGTCTGGAATCTATCCAGGAAACACAGGGCATAAGGTAGGGCACACACACACACACACAGAGAGAGAGAGAGAGAGAAACCAGCCTTTCACGTAGACTTCCTCACTCCCTCTCTTGACCCTTCAGTTTTTCTACTCTCCCTTCTTTACTCATTCATTCCCTCTCAGCTCAGTTTTTCACTTGTACTTCCTCTGTTGCTCACACTCCGTCCCACTGTTTACTATTCATACTCAGTAACTCACTTATTCGGTCATACACAACCCTAACCCTAACCTGCACAGTCTTTACGTGTTCTTCTCTCGCTCTCTTCATGGCTACTGCTAGCAGTTACATTACTTTTATACAGTGGAAACCCAAAAAAAGGAAGAAAAAAGTGGAAAAAATGACTTTTTTCATGTTTTCCCGATACATCTTAAATTTGGACTCTGGTGAAAGACTTTTTCCCCTTCAAAGTATTTGTGTTGTCTGTTTAGACTGGGATTTAAATCCAGTTCAGTCTGTGTGGTCTGCATGTTCTCCATATGCGTTTCCTTGAAGAATTCAGTCTCAGGAAAACCGGTGGCTGTAAACGGTCCATAATGGGTGTATGTATGAGTGAATGAATGGATGAATTTGTGTGCAGTTGCTCTATATTTCCATAATAGACTGCAGAAAGTGGTTAGCGTGAATGAATGGACTTTCTTAAAAGTAATCACCTCCCACAAATCAGGTTTGAAGCTTCACTATTTTGTTGTTAAAAACTTTACACTCTTAGGTCTTGGACTTTTTCCCGTATCTTCAGGCAAATTAGTTTGAAATCTGCCAAGAGTGACAATAATGTTCAATAGGATTCACGTCTGAGTTTCAGCAGAGTTATTCCGGAATGCTCACCTTCTTCTGTCTTTTTTTTTGGGTCACAGTTTTATTGGAACAGGGAGCTTCACAGATGGCTTAGCAATGGAAACAGAACAACATCTTTTTTTTTGGATCCACTCTGTTTTTCGACTTTAGAAAGCTTATAACAAGTGACTCCTGCTGGAAAACAACCTTTAATAACACTTTACAATGATGTTAGCAAAAATTCCAGGAGCTGCGCAGCTGATATAATGTCCTGTTTGAAGTATTACATTTCTTGGATATGTGATGGTTCCTCAAGCAGCTTAAAAATGTGAATCCCATATCAGTAGAGCTGATCTATTGAGAAAATGGCATTTTTATTTTGAATTTGTAATGAGCAGATGGCAACCCGTTGCCTGGTTAGGCGTCAGTTCGAATCTAGCTCTGTCTGTGTTGAGTTCACTTGTTCTCCGTGTGTGGGGGGGTTTCCATCTTAAGCGGTTCTACAATTGACTCTGTGTGTGTGGTCCACATGTGATGTACTGGCATCCAATTTAGGGGTAGTTTGGCAGTTTATTGTTGGTTGTTTCTAGATAGGCTCCACAGCACTGTGACCCAGCTCAAGACAGGCGGTTAATGAAAATGCATGGAACTTATAAAAAGTTGCTTGCAATATATGGACAGAAAACATTTTTTTCTGAATGTACAACGCAGTAAAGGAATAACCAAATGAGAGCTTTTCACTTTCTGAAGGGATTGTATGTCCATCTCTCTGGACGTAGAGAGGGGACGCAATTGGCAGCGGTCATAGGTGGTGCACGTGGGTATCCACAGGTAGCCTTGGTCATTCAAATGCTACCAGTTAAACCAGAGAAAGTTATAATGGGTATGCAATGATCCCTCAGTCACGTCTGCCAAGTTACTCGTATGTGGGCTGTTTTTATTGAGTGCTACTGTTTAATCCTCGCAGTAAAAAAAAGAGAAAAAAACAGATTTGTTGTGGACTTTGCCCAAGAACTGTGCTGTGGGAGCTGAACTGCCACTTTCCAGCTAATTTCCAAAGGCAGGGGAACCTGACTTTAGGCAAGCACACAGCAAATAAGTCCCGCGTGGTTCTCTGAAATATTAATAAACTATTAACTGCGAACCCGACGTTAACACCAGTCGCACACGTGGCACTTCCGACGCGACTGTGTCCAAAGCCAACCTGTAATCCAATAAGCGGCATTACTGCTATCTGCATGAGGCCACTTTACAGCTGATGTTTTATTCATTTAATCCATGCTGTTTAGCAGTGCAAATATCCAAACAGGAGCACTGTTGTGCTATCACTGCGTTGCATCCACCTTTGTGCTTCTTGAACCACGTTTCATATCACGGCTCTACATTTGGCACAGTCCTTGGATCGGAAGCTGACCTTGTCTGGCACAGTCCTTCGTCTGGAGCAAAACTGTTTTTGCTATTTTGACCATCGTGTTTTATGTGATCCTTGGTACATGAGTGCAGTGAGCTTTTCTTTTTCCTTTTTTAAATCTGTTGGTATTATGTGTTTTTTTTACTCTTTAAAAGACGTGCTGCACGTACAACAGGAGACATGCCCGTTGAAATCACACAGCGTGAACAACATGGTAAAAGAGGCTAAAACCGACTCGAAAACCTCCACTCACATTTGCATTAATAAAAAATATTCTCCTTAGTGTTTGAAAGGCTCCCTGATCTACCGATGGCAGAAAACGCACATTGACGACTATGGCTTCAGTTTCTTTATCCCACTAAATGTCCCTACCCAATCTTGCTTCAGCACACACACTCTCTCACACACACACAAAGTCCCCACCAGGGTCACTGCCTTTAAAGTTTGATCTCTAGTATAACAGCTTGGCAAAAGAATCCGGTGAGAGCGGAACAATATTAAACCAGCAGAGCTGCAAATTTCATTTTGGTATCGATCTGCGCTATGGCTTTTATAAATCAAAAGAATTCTCAGCAGAACAGGCCCATAACAGCCTCCTTCCACAATCTTGCCTTGCTCATGCTCTCCCGCCTGATGCGGGAGGGAGGACTTGAAGGGAAAAGAAGCACTCAGAGAGGCTCTCGCCAGAACAGCAACAAGAACAAGCAAATAGAAAAAAATTCTGATGTCCAACAAAAAAAGTGTGAATTAATGATGGTCCAATCCATCACCATAAGGATCTCTTGAAGAAAGTAAGAGGAAGATGGCAGAACCTCTAATATGTATCAGGTCTGTGGTGTGAGCTGGTTAGGAGCTTGAGCTGTTTTTCTGGTGTCAACTTCTCATACATCAAGAGAGATCTGTGGGAAGGGAGTGCCCATGCATGAAGGAGAAATCTGTACCATCAGAAGGTACAAAAGGCCAGGCAGGTGTGTGGTGGTGGAGCTATAAATAAGTGGTACACATGTCAATTGCAATTTCTCTCAGTTGCTTGTGCGCTTTGCTTGTCAGCCACGTTCTCTGGTGTTTGTTCAGTGCATCTCTTTGGAACATATTACGTTCATTCGGTCGTCCCGTCATTCATGTGTTCAGTTCATTCATTCATTCAGAGCCCCTACTTTGGCATGCATTCATTTAGCAGGTTCCTTTTTCCAAAGGGTCAACAAAAGTTCATCAAACACAGATGATCTTAGTGTGACCTGACATATTTGACCATCCGTACTCCTCGCTTTGTGCTGAAGGAGTTCGAGGGTGATGTTCCCCTCTTTTGAAGTGAATCAGCAGCTTTGTGAACAGTCAGCACGCAGCAGCGCTTCTTCAGAGTGAGAAGCAACTTCAGCATGAGCCGTGCTCAGCCACAAAGAAGTCTTAACAAATCTCGGGGGGGGGGGGGGGTTTAATTAGATTACATTACTCAGCCGGATTGACTCATCTGTCTCGAGCCGTAAACCTGCGCGGCTGAAATTAAAATTCAATTTAGGAAGGTGCCGAGCAAATTAGCATGCGGCAAGAAGGCCCTCCACAAACTGTTCATGGAGTCAGTTTTCTCTCCCCCACTTCTCAATTCTCAAGAAAATAAAAGAAAATGAAAATGGCTGCAAGCAGAAAAGACTGGAGCCTTGTTCTGTTCCCAGTACAGAGAACCTGAACAAAAAGCCACACAAATGCATTTCCAGACGCCAAAAAACAGCAGTACAGTAATTCCCTTGGTGTCTGAATCTAATTCGTCCCTGAAAACAAATCAGATAGCAAATTTTTGGGTACCGGGTGCCTATTTCCCATTATTTTAAATGGGGGAACATAAATAAACAACGAGCTCCCGGAAAACACCTGTATAACTATGAAGCCGTGAGTTCAGCATGATAAATGCTGTAAACACCAGTTACTTCATTAGAAAACAAGTAATGTGGTCATGTGTACAGCAGCACACATTTCACATGACAGAGTCGCCGTCGACGTTTAAGAATGTAGTTAATTAAAAAAAAGTCTAAGTTAGTTTTAAAAATTGCATTACACAAGGCTGAAAACTTTTACTGGGTTCTTTTAAAGTGAAGTGAAGAAAAGAGGTGAAGTCAGGTTTGCTGGGTGAATAATTCAGCTTAAATCACAGCAAACGTGGTGATCCTGCACAAACGCGTTCAAAGAAAGTACGCATGTGTGTTTAGAACTTATTTTAGAACCCAAAAATTCATAACAGTATGCAACAGTACAATACAAACATACAATTTTTTCATTGTTTTTTATTTGCATTTTGATTTTTTTAAAAAATCAGATAAAAAATTGTTTCCATTCAAAAGTTTCCATTCGAATACCAATATATGTAGGTGCTGATTTTAAAGAGACATTATAGCAAAAAATCAGACATAGAGAGTTTGGATACTGAGCGATTCCTGTACATCAAAACTGCATCAAAAAGCAAAGCCTTCTCCTCATAACTCCAGAAAATTTATATTCAAATATTGTGATCTTCTCAGCCAAAGCTCAGATTTTCCATCTGAAGTTCAAAACATAAAACTGGCCTTCACAGTTGACACTTTCATAAAAAACTGTTTGGTGTTTGTATTGAAAAAACAATTTTGGAGTTGATGTGATCCGCAGTCTGACCCAGGTCTTTACGGGTAAAGAGAGGTCTTCACAGATAAACCCTTTCCTTCACAATCAACGTCTACTCTTCAGCTCAAACACCTTACCTTCACAGCCAAAGCCCACAAGCTGTTTTCTTATTTTGCTTTTCTGTTTTCCTTCCACGCCACAGCCCTCAATGGATATGGCGTCTAGGGCAAGTGGAGCGGAAGGGGAGAGGCCTTCCTGAGCTCCCGAGTGGGCCCGCAGACGCTCTGAGTAGATGGAGTCCCTGCCAGTGTAATACATTTCCAAGCCCTTGCGTGGGGGGCCACTATTGATTGATCAATTATAGCCCTGTGAGGAGTCTGGCACCTCTTATAAGTTAATGGTCTCTGAAGTTATTAGGTCCTGGGGCGGGGGCATCAGAAAAAGAGACGGAAAAAAAATCACAAGCTGCCTCAGAATGCGAGTGCTCTGTCACTACCCTGCGCCCATCTTACCAACACACATCACTAGCAATTGGCAGCCGAGAAAAACATTATTAGGGCCTGGGCATAGGTGCCCTGGAATATGTTAGCAGGGACGTGTCACTGGAAGGCATCCATAATCCCCGACAGCTGGGCAGAAGCTTCTTCACAGAGGATCCGACCTCTTTGCTGCAAACTGGTGAGCCACACGTCATTGTTATCAATGATGTACGTTACTTTCCTCAGTGCTCAACAATACTTCTTATTCACGCATTTTTTTGTACAGCCGCATAGCTTTCCTGAAGAAATCAAACCCACTTGTTTCGCACTCACAGGAGAGGGTTTGAAAAGGCAAAGTGAACCCAAATGTTCCTGGTTCAACTCCTAGAAGGGGTCCTTATGCTGTGCTCTGGAGAAATTAATTTTTTTATGGAAACAGACAGAGCAAGACAGGGTGCATCCCATGTGCCATTCCAACTACAGGGAAATCTCACTCTTTCATTTAGAGTCAGCAGTGTGCCCAAAACAGATGTTTTTGGACTCCAGGAGTAAATCAGAGCACCAAGAAACCTACACAAATCCAAGCCCATGTTGGAACCCACATGCTACAGCTGCATGGCAACACCAGTACTTATTACACCCAGGGAAACCAGCTCAGTCTGGTATTCCAGATTGGTAGAAAAAACTAACTTTATTCTCCTAAAAACAATAAACAGAGATGATTCCATGTCTTGCCCAGAGTTACAACAGCAACAGTGCTCCAAGGTCTACATTCTTAACCTGCTACTCTTTAGAGGTGCTGTGCTGGCAACTTAGGGTGGTGTTTGGGTTATGGCCGTAACTGATTTGCAGAAAGTGTCGCACAAGTGCCCCGAAAGCAACAATTGAGGTGGTCAGTAGTTTTGCATATACAACTTCTCCACCCTCTGTTTCCACAACTCTGGAGAAAACCCGGGCAACTTATTGTGGCATTCTGCCACACGCACAGTCCCCAGCTTGTGCCGTTCTTACACAAATGGCAGTTTAAATGTGAATAGGACCCGCGGCTGGTGGTGATTCTCCGTGTTGGATATTTTCCCGTTCTGAGGCTATGCAGCGATGCACTGACAGGCCTCACCGGGGCAGATGAAGGCGCGGAAGAAAGACGACACGCTGCCGAACAGCAGTGTTCTGCTGCTCGCGCGTCCCTCCCACCCTGCCGTGCGGCCGGTCACTCCCCCTGATACCAGCAAATGACACGAAACAGTCCGCATTCAGCCTCAAAGAGTATTTAAAAATCACTCCTCCTTTGCAGCAGATGGAAAAAAAAGTACTGAAGTGCAAGGAAAATAATCCACTGCTGACCCAGGATTTCACTCCACTGACCTGTTCAGGTTACCTGCTTTTACATGGCAAATCTTGGGAACCGAACCACTGCCATTGCACGGGGGTGACGGAAAAGGTGCCCCCCAGTTTGTCTCAGCCATAGGTCTTGTCTTTAACTTTTAATGCTGGGGAAGGAGGGATGAAGCTTTTTTCTTGTCCCGCATTAATTCAGCCAAAAATTGCTTGGTTTTGCTGAGTCCAAGTTAATGACACTTTGTTCACTTAACCCACCACAGACATGGACCCTTCAAACTACTTTAGATCAGGGGTGGGAAATTACAGCTATAAATTCTTAATAACCTGAGCTATATTAACAGACCATTACCGGGAAACCATTAGCGTGTGCAAGATTGACCGCTACATTTGATTAATTGCAAATTCCGGGCTATTTTATACAGCCCTCATTTATAAACGGTTGAATCCGTGATTCCGATTTCAGCAGCTGTCCGTTTGACGGCGGAGAGCTGGGGTGACTTTGAGGAGGGGAACAAAGCGAGGCTTAGACACAGCAGCTACGGACTCCATCTCGGAGCCAAAGATCACATCGCTGCACCCGGGACCTGCATGGGACCTGAACGTGTGGCTCCGCTCCTCAGTTCATCCAGACCGGGTGCGTGGGGGCCGTCGCCCGTCTCGCCTTTGTCTCCTCGTCGCAAAAAAATGTGTGTTTGTACTTGCGATCTCTAAAAATTGTCCTTGAGTCGCGCACAAATCCTTTTTTTTTCACCGTCCTTTTTCATCTGGAAAACTTCGACTGAAAAATCTCATTGACTGTTAAGCAAAATATCTCTACGAATGTGATGTTGTTCCTGAGAAGGCAGCTGGCACGATTTGTCTTTGCTGGTCTGCATTCGGTTTTGTTTGTGCTCACGTGTTTTTTTCCTGTTTGTACGAGTTTTATTAAATCATATTCGTCATTGGGGGATGAGGGGAATCATTTCTCGCTTGCAGGTAATTTTTGTTTTTTTTGTCAGTTGCTTTTAAAGATATACGTTGCTGCATTTAAACTGTGCAGCACGGCAGCAGCATTTTAGGAGTCGAGAAACAAGAATTGTTTATTTTCTGGGAATAAACACCCTATTCCAGGAAAGGTATAAAGGGAGCGCAAAATGAAGATCCTCAGGGCCACGGGGCATACATATATACTAAAATCTTCATATATTAAAAAATAGATGAAAATGCACACACACACACACACACACACACACACACACACACACACATCCAACCACAATTACACCACACACACTGACACTGGCATTCACTCACTGGCCACTTTATTAGGAACACCATTCTAATACTGGGTAGGACCACCCTTTGCACTTAGAACAGCCTGAATTCTTTGTGTTATGGATTCAAGAAGGTGCTGGAAACATTCTTTAGAGATTCTGTTCCACGTTGACATGGTTGCATCACGTTATTGCTGCACATTTGTGAACTACGCATTCATGCTGCCAACTTGCCGTTCTCCCATGTCCCAAAGGTACTCTATCAGGTTCAGATCTGATGACTGGGGAGATACTGAAGTTCACTGAATTCATTGTCATGTTCTTGAAGCCAGGTTGAGATGACTTGTGCTTTGTGACACGACACATTATCATGCTTTAGGTAGCCATTAGAAGATGGGTAAATTATAGCTGACTGATGGCTGTGGCATTTAGACCATCTTCAGTTGGTATTAGGGGCCCAATAAGGTCAAGGAAACATTCCCCACACAATCACACCGCCACCACCAGCTTCAGCTGCTGACACAAGGCAGGCTGGGTCCATGGCTTCATACTGCTTGAGTTACTGTAGCCTTCAGTCTGGTCATTCTCCTCTGTCCTCTCTCACCAACAAGGTGTTTCTGCCCACGGAACTGCCACTTGCCAGATGTCTTTTCTTATTCTGTGTTAAATCTGGAAACTGTTGTGTGTGAAAATCTCAGGAGGGCAGCAGTTTCTGAAAAAAAACACCCCTGTCTGACACCAACAACCATACCACAGTCAGTCACTTAGATCACGTTTGTGTGTGATTTTATACACTGTGCTACTGCCACGTGATTTGCTGGTTAAACACCTGCATAAATGATCAGGTGTACAGGTGTTCCTAATAAAGTGGCTGGTGAGTGTATCTGGCAGTTGGAACATACAACACCGCCACCAAGCATCTGGGCAACTGGGGTTTGATGACTGGTCCAAGACTACCCTACCACCAATATTCATTATGAGACCCCAGGCAACACTTCTAACAAGACACCTGCCTACCTCCCAATATGAGTGATGTCACCTGGATTAACATGGTCTGGATTGAAGTTTGGGGAACCAGGACAGTTTGATGGTAGCTAGGCTACTGGACATGATCACAGATATAGAGAGCTGAATGTTTGTTCTTTATACACAGCTTTGATTTTCAAGAAACAGATTTGAAAATTGACACAGAGGTACTTCTCACTCCAAGTGGGGTTGTTGTGCACGAAAGTTCATTAAAATCAGAAGAACTCCATACTGCTGTGAACATTTTGAATTTTCTCTCTAATGAGGCTGAGAGATGGAAATAATGATGTCAAATGCAGAGTACGTACCCACACTGGCAGATTTTCTCATTCCACACGCGCACGCGCACGTGCACACGCGCACACACACACACACACACACACACACACACACACACACACACACACACAGACGCTCACACACGGTGCTGCACACATTTGTGATATCAGGATAGCAAAGTAAGACTGGTACATCGATCTCTGTGCTGTTCCTGTCTGACAGCCCTAACAACGTGGTAAACCAGTTTGAAGACCAGTATATTTTCTGTTCAGTTTCTGATATCTAGGTATTAATCTGCAAGATGGAAAAAATTCAGAAAGTGAGTTGAGACACAAAGCGACTGGCCCAGCAATGTGTACGTATATACCCTACGTATACATAGCTGGTGTGAGAAAATCGAGCTGCGCAATTTAACATCAGATTGACTGAACGGTGCCCACATGACCTCTCCGTCTGGATGCCGCTCAGCTTTTTGGCTTCCTCTCACGATGGTCCCTCTCATCTGTGCTTCGACTTCAGCAGTAAACATCGGGAAAAGTGAAGATCGAGGGGCAACAGCTGACATGACAGTCGGTTGAGTGCATCTCCCAGCCTTGCGTTGCCGTTTTATCCTCCCGGCACTTTGGCTGCGAGGCGCCACCACCAGCGAGGCCCACCCCAGACCCCCGCTTTAAGGGACGGAGAGACTTACGGCTGCGTAGGCAGCTGACAGCCCTCGCATTCTGTTTCAATTCTTTCCGGGTGTCAGCGGAATAACAGTGCTGGCTCATAAACGTCTGGGAGGATTTATATCAGTTAAACAGGGGATTTGAGTAGGGGAGGTTTCACAGGACACTTATTAAAGAAAGTCTTATATTTATGCGGGCGCACTTTTAATCAGCAGTCGTAATAACATCTCAGAACATGTTTTTGAGACATTTAAGTTAATCCTGAAATGGCCGTTTCATCCATTTAAGCTGTTACAAGCTTTCGTGTTGTGGGCAGATGTAGATGTACGTAAAGCCCCCCCCCCCCTCGTGGTTTAACTCTGGGTGGGAACATAGTGGGGGCGGAAACATACTGGTGAAATGCCAGGTTGCAGCGCATTACCACTGCTACCCGCTTCGAGTGAAAATAGCCGTGCAGATACTGCGAGAAAGAGAGTGAAATCACAGAAAATGGGCGCAAATTTTCCTACGCAAATGTCCAGCTGTGCGAGGTGGCGGTACAGTAAATCAGATCAAACATACCGCATATTGCTTTGAATAATGAAACCCGTCATATTCAAATAAAATCTCGAACACAGTTCGAGGTCTAAAAGTCCCAGTTTCCTTAGAAACTATCCTCTGAGATTAGTGCAGCCAAATTTTTTGGGAGTCCGTGCTAAATCACAGTCGCAGCGCTAGTCAACTCAAAGGCCTGTTTTCCCAGATACCGGTCGCCCACGACAAAAAATGACAACCGTTCCGAAGAAGAGGGAGGGGAAAAAAAAGCGCAAGTGCAGAAGAGCAAAAGAGGAGAATCGGATACTCTTTTGGCTAAACCTGAAACACGGCCGGCAGTTTGGAGACGGCGAGGCCGCCCAGCAGGACGAGGCCCAACGTGCAGTAAGGATATCACACAGAAAGGTGTCTTTGAAATGGTTCACGGTGGACGTGCAAAGACAGTCGCCGGACAATATGGGATGGGACGCGCTTTGCTGTAGTTGTAAAGATGGACGCTCCATTAACCTGGAGACGCCTCGCTAACTTGCAATGGCTGTTAATTGGAAGCTTAGGCCGCCTTTGTATACGGTGGTTCTTTGCAGTTACCGTGACGCTGTCAGCACTTTTTCGGCTAATTGCGCCCATCAGTGCAAGTCGTAATGGGGACGAGAGATCTTAATGTAAATTAAAACCGAACGTTTTCCTCGAGTCTCAGGGCGGCTCGGCGGCAACCGCCGACACGGCGCGTGGGGCCAGTTCACATTTTAGCCTTAATCAGGTTTGCAGGCCTGCAAGGAGACCTGTGAAGACACAAGCCATTACCGGCAGAAGGTGTTCTCTCCCCGGGTTGGGAAAGGACAGTAAAAGTCGTGTGTCGCTGCTTTTCCGGAAGCGCGAGAGCACTTAGGAGCTTTGCTCAGTAGGCTGTGCCGGCGGCGATGCAAACTACAGCCTCCGCGTTCTGCTCCCCTTGGGTAGCGAGAGCTTAAAATGCGTAAAACCACATCCCGAACTACAGCGAACCATTCAGTCCAGTGGTGAAAAGTCCACTTTATGGTCATCTTGAAGGGGCGGGGGGGAGGGGGGAGGTTGTGATTTTTGTTCCTCAGTCACCTTAAATAGAAGAAAGCGACTTACGCAGGAAAGCAATTTTGTCCGACGGCTTTAGCAAGAACCAGACTGCGGATCTGAAAGGCGCAGAAAGCACCGGGCCGCAGGGACCCGGAGCCTCTGTTCCTCTCAATTGTCTTTCTTCGAATACGTGTCGGAAACCAAAAGAGACAGATGGAGCGGAACAAGACTATTCCTGACTTTTGACCTGATACATTCCCAAATTGGCAAATATATTTAGATATATATTTTTTTTTCTTCCAAAACCAAATGGCAGAAAGGAATGGGACTAAGCGTTTGCTATTTATTAAGCCCTTCACCCGGTATTTAATATTCGAGTCGGATTAGTCATGAAAAGCGGATTTAATGTTTTCGTAGCATTCGTGCTTTATTTAAGTTGCGACTTAAAAAGCGGGACGCGGCAAAAATAAATAAATAAATAACCCCTTTACGGATCTGCCCACACAACGCGGAGATAAAGTCGGCCTCGCTGGCTGATTCTTGCGCTTTTGGAGTTTCTCGTTCTCCAAACCACTCGCAGGGCACCTGCCAAATCGGAGAAACGTGTCTGGCGAGGCGAAGGATGAAAGTGGTGCGACCGACAGCTGTTCGCAGGGTTGAGGTTCGAGGCTTCCGCCCGTTCTGGTAATCCGGCCGTGTAATAAAACTTGTTGGGTGAAACATATGCCCTGCCGAATCAGAATTTGTGTAACATTCCATAAATCTGGATCAGTATGGGGGGGGGGGGACCATGCGCAGATGCCAGTGAGATTAACAGCATGTTAATGGTGAGACGGGAGGATTTACAACAATCGAGGGCCAACACAAATCTAGGGCGGGGCCACATTGCAGAGCCGCTCATCTCCCCCCACCCCCCTGTGATCCCAACCCCTGCAGCCCTATATTAATTACAGCACGGCAGTAATGTGAGGAGAAGCTCGTCCGTCACTGAAGATGCACCGCTCTTCTCCGCGATCGCCACCCAGTCCAGCGTCAGGCCGATCCCGCTGAAAGTCACTGCAGCTCAGAGGCAGACATGCTTCAGTCACCGCTCTAATATAAATAATATTTTAATAAGTAATAACATGCAAACAGTTTGTTTTGAATCTTCGTGTGCCAGGTTTGGCTTTGGTGTCAAGAAAAAAAAAAAGCAAGCCTGAACTCACCCAGTGAAACAAATGGCAGTAAAAACGTGGTAATTTAACGATATTAATTTATCAAGTAGCCAGAGGTTGGCACAGGTTAAAACAATAAATAAAAAATCTGGACCTGAGCAAAGTAGAGCCGTACGGTTGTTTGTTTTGCTCAAATACAATATGTGCTGAACATTGAAAAACACCCAGCTGGGCTTTCTGCAAATTGGCATGTTTCCTCGGGACATGGGAAAAAACAACGGAAAGTAAACTGGGTCAGTGAACAGGAGGGGACTTGCATGGAAAGGCAAACAAAGAAGCGTTAATAACAGTATTCGGACAACGGGGGCTGCACCGGACTGGGCAATATGGGGTTGGGGGAGTGGGGGTCACAGGCCTACAGACCCCCTCGGGAGTTTTACAATGCAAAGATAATGTGATCCACAAAAGCGTCGTGGCTCGACCAACGTTAGTAGGTACAGTTCACCATAGCAGAAGGATGTAGCTTTAAACACGCCCGACTAAACAGTAGATACCTCACTTACTGCTCGGTTTATGTACTATAAAATAACACTGAAGGCCTCCTGTTCAATGTCAGATCACAGGTTTGGGGCTTTGACCATGATGGAACCTGCTCTTCCTGTGGAAACACCCAGACAGAGACACCAACCTCATGCTGGGAGCCGGTTACTACGGCAAATCAGAGGTCTGCTGAGCGGCGTGGGGTTCGATCGGAGCCCCCTGGGGAGCCGTGACAGCTGCTACAGCCAGAGGTCGCAGTGGTTGTTGCAACCAAAATGTTTCCAGAGACCATGTCATACTTCTAAGACAGATCCACCAAAACTGCATAAGCAAATATTGATATTATGGAAAATAGGCAAAAACATACACAAAACATGGGAATACCTGCTCTAATGCCGCTTTACAGCAGTGTGCTTTTATTTTAGCACCTTGAATAGTTTATCTAAAAATTTCCAAGCTATTTTGAAACAACTTGAAATTTTATATTTTTTATCAATAAATATACTGTCTTTTTATGTTTGTTTTCTATTATGAAAGGTATAAGTAATATATTTTGTAATATGCTGCAGAGTTTTCAAGCTCCATTTATGCAAAATACTCCATTAATGACCTCTTATTGTTTCTCAATAACACACGTAGGGTACAAATCCAGATATTAATATATTAGTATTATTGCGGTTGTCCTCAATCTCAAGTGCTATTAAGTGCCAAAATATACAGAAAAACACATGTTGGCCACACATTGTTATCATTTCCGCTTGTTCTGCATGTTTCTGCAACTGGCAGAAACTGAAATTTGCAACAGGAATAAAATTGCAAGATGGTTCCGGAACAAAAGGGAAGCAGGTGACATAAGAGAAGGACAAACGATGAAAAAATTTGGAGAGGTGTCTAGTCCGACTTGCTGAAAGTCTCAAATGGAGGGGGAGCTGAATTGAAGGGGAAATCGAATGGTTTTCCATCCCTTTACTGTGCATGATGCTCACATGCTGCACTGAAGTATCTAAGGACTGGAGTCCCGCTGTGAAAGATTGGCTCCGGTGAGCTGCACGGAGGAGATACTTATGAGCGCATTACATAAACGGGATGGCGGACTAAGCCGGCGGAGAAGACGGCTCACTGACGTCAGCCTAAAGAGGACCATTCAGTCAGCACTTAGGGGTTCCCTTCCAGGACAACCTGGCATGAAATGAACAGCAGCTTGAAAAAAAAAAAAACAACATCACCTTAACGGAATCCACAAAATGCTGTGACAGTGAGAAATTTGGCAATCGCCAAAGGTGTGTGAAAGCAGCGCAACAGAAGGAGACTGCAGATGGTCCTGGATTCAAGTCTCATGGAGAACCAGTGTTCGCGTAGCCCTCGGGGGGTCATTCTTCTTCCTCACGTGTGCTGTGTGTAATCTTGACAGATGTAGCAGACAGTACACACACACACACACACACACACACACACACACACACACACACACACACACACAACCCTGCTCCCTGGTTATCAGTTCTGCGCAGTCTTTGAGCCCCAAAATAAGCACGGAATAAACACTCATCGCAGCCTTCATGAAAATTACCCGACACAGCAAATTCATTTAACTTATTTTCAGAAAATGATGTTTTAGTGCAAGGCTACGTGGGAGAATTACTTCCTTCCATTTTTATTGCTACTCTCAACCGGTAACATCCACCAACTGACGCAAATCTAATATCACGACTGAAACAGCAGCTGTAACACTAATATTATTATTAATTCATGTAACTGACACTTTTCTCCAGAAGCAACTTGCAGTTATTAACCCATTTTCCAGCGAGGTAATTTTCAGTGGAGCAAGTTAGCATAAGTACTGTGCTCAAGAGTGCTACAGCAGGAGGTTGGGTTTGAAACCTGGGCTTTGTAAGTTCTTACAGAAATAAATTGCAGACATGTACCGGTTAAGTCCGTTATTTAAAGCGCGTAAACAGCTTTAATAGCATCCGTAAGAAATAGCGGTAATTTGACCTCCTTGCAACTGGATTTCACCCAACAGGGTAATTTGACATTATGAAATAACCCCATTATTTAACAAATAGGTGCCCCACTGAGCACCAGCAGTGAACCTATAATGGACTGTTTCTCTATTTTCATTGCCTGATTCAAACTCACTATTCAGAGTGGTTCAATAACGTGGCAACATCATGTAAAGGGTTTAAAACTGGGTTTAAAAAAAAATTTAAAAAGCCTTTTCACTCTAACCATATTTTTAAAAGCTGGCATCGTTTTTCTTAGCATACAAACATTTCTATAACTGTTGCTTAAAATGTTGGCCGGTGTTTCTGCAAGTTCATCGTACAGCTTTCCGTTCAAATTTATTCTGTTTTGAAATGTGAAAAAAAAAAAAAAATCCCCGTGAGAAATTAATCGCTACCTTTGAAAATTCAAGCAATAAGGCTTAAGCACTCGCAACATGCTGTGTTATACAGCAGACTGACGCCGCATTTACATAACAAAAAGTGCAATGATGTCAGAGAAGCCGGGCTGGCATTTAAAGGAGGGGATCCGCCGTGAAAAGGTTGCAATGTGCCGAGCCTCCCTCCCGACCTTATCAAAGCGGACCCCCCCCGACCTGCCGCACGCAGTCTGCTTAGAGGTAATGATGGGAAATTAATAAAAGATCAAATAACAAGGGCGTGTGGTACGAATTCTGACAGGGAGGCAGAGAATGTGGCGGCATAAACCTCCCCTTCAGTCAGGTGGGTCTACGTGCAGCAGCACAGAACGCTTACATGTGCATCATTGCTCTTCCTTGGCAGATAATGTGAGAGGTGAGCGAGTGCAGGTGGGACTGGTCTACGTGGGGCGTCTCCAAGACAGACATGCCGATGTGTGAAGGTCATGTCTCCTCTGATTCCAGCTCTACCAGAATGCCACGGGCCAGAAGCCAGAGGCGTCCTCGGCTTCCTAACCCTCAAATCGCACTGTGTTAAACTCTTAAGTTGACGCTTTCCCCCCCACTCTTAGCCTCATTCTGCTTTGGTTCACACAGTATGTAACAAGAAAGTGAGAATTTCAAGCTGTGCGCTTGTTGCAGGAGCCATTTTCACCTCTCCTCTGCACCCTCAAAAGTTGTCCCCACGCAGAAGCGCTGCGCACGAAACCCACCCACAATGCTGTCCTTTATAATGGCCGCTACCAAAGAAACCGGTAGAGAACTTTAAAGAAGAAGATGTATGAGCTAAATTCTGATTATACCGGGATGTTGTGCTCCACAAGAATGGCCATTCTGAGGAGTAACTGCAAGGTTTCATTACCATTATACAAACTTGGCCACAGAAATTTCCAGCAAGAAGGATTTCATTGAAAACAATGAAATGTAACATAAAGCTTTTATTTAAATCAGCTGCAGGTTCTCTGCTTGTTCATGGGACTAGTTTATGGAACTGGAATGAGTTATTAACAAAAATGGGGGGAAGGTGTATGTTTTCTGCAAACAGACATAAATTAATTCCCCAGGTGGTCCAAGCAGCCATGTTAATGCTCTCATGCATGTTGCTTTTATTGCTTACTCAGCTGCTACTACATTGCGTGAACCAAAAGTACTGGGTTCACCTATAGGATGATCGCTAATAAAAGGGAACTAGGCTGAGAATAGTATGTAAAACAGGAAAAACACAACTGGGATTTAGCACTGATGTCCTCCCTCCCTGATGTCTTCTTGCCCTGAGACAGCCACTACTATCATCATAGTGTCATGGTGGAGGTAACAGGCTATTTCTTCATAGTTATAATGGTCACTTTTGCCCTTCTGGGGGCCTTAGCCAAGATCTTGAAAAAAGGCCCTTCCGGTCCTTGATACTCACTAACTGTAAATAAGGGAAAACATTACAATAACTGCGCTCAGTGGACATATAGAGTAGCTTGCGATATAGAAGGGATTTGCAAATGACACTTTGAACTTCACAGATAAATGAAATTAGCAGACAAATTAATTCCAGCTCAGCAGCAGCAGTTGATGATCTGCCGATAATCCGGAAATACTGTGAGACTTTTTGGTAGCACATCTTTCCTTCAGTCATACACGTGCCTGTGAAAAATGCCCTTTCCAGGCAACATGTTTACTTCTAAAACGGTAGTAAATCCAAAAATGAATATTTGCTTCACTTTAGACATCAGCTAAATAGCACTCGGTTTTTGCAGTGGATGGGCTGACAGTGTGAAATCGAAGCCAAGTGGATCACCGGGTCTGTAGGGCTTCCGTTTATCTACATTAGCTCTGACTTTATCTAGACAACCTTGCTTACCTTATCGATGCAACTTATTACTCTTATCTCAGATACCTAGTGGCCTTACATGGACTATCAGCATTCAAAGTTCATCCCTTCTGAGATCACTTGGGTGCTCCTCAACTTCACAGGTAGGTCCTCCACACTCGACTTTTTCCTCTGTTAGTCTGATGATCGGCCACGGCTGAGAAAGACCCTGGAGAATCTCACCACCTGGTAACACTCCTTGTGGCACAGCCTGTGGCTGCTGCTTTTTGTTATTTTTCTTACAGATTATTTGACTCTTTTATTCTGAGTTCCATATGGATCGTGTTTTTCGGAAAGGTGTTCAGATCAACTTTTTGTTATTCGCTACATCGGCAGCTGTGGTGGTCCATATCAACCACATATCAACACTGCAAACGTAACCCTAAAGCTTCACATCTCGGTAGACATGTTTGCCTGAATGTTAAATATTTATTACAAATAAAAAGTTTGCTAAGCTAAAGTAGTTAAGAGTGATGAGTATGAGTTTTTTTTTTTTTTTTTTACATTTCATTTATCAGCTGTTGCTTTTACCTAAAACTACTCAGAGCTGCATCCATTATGACAGCAGGGTTCTTTTCCCCATAAGTCATTTGGATTAAGTGTCATGCTCAAGAGTACTGGAACAGACCCCCGCTGAGACTTAAACCAGCAACCTTCTGGTGATTAGGACATGTCCTTATCAAACTTGGGCTATTAAATTAATCCATGTTAGTTGATGATGGATGTGGAAATGTGCTTTCAGTTTTATCTCTATCCTGTAATCTGTGAAACCACCACTAAAACCGAGGATTTGGAAAGAGTGCAAAGGGATTAATGTTGTACTTGTGTTGTATTAAAAAAGCATACTGTAAACCAAGCTGTCATGGTAATTACTCCAACAAGAACCTGTGTGAGATAAACACCGGGCGACAGAAGCGACCGTGCATTAGGACGCGGACCAGAAAGCTTTTTTTTTCCAAAAATGGTTTCCTGCTGCCCTCGAAGAATTGGACCTGGGTTATGAGATTCAGCTTGTAGTGTAACTCAAGTAGGGGTTTGCCATGACACAGGGCATCCTGCATCCCACTGTTCCATCAAGGACACAAGCAAGAAAATAAATCAGAACTTGAGGGTGAGCCAGGAGAGGCCAAGGTATGCTGATGTTTCTTTACAACCGGTATAAACAATTAAATCAAGTCATATCTGCTAATTCGTGCACATGGAACAGCCATCACATCAAAGAACACATTGATTTAGAAAATTTAAACCATCTATTTATTCTTCCATCGATTGGTCCAATATCAATAAACCCTTTACCCAGTGCAGCGGCCCAGAGCCCATTCCAGAATCACAGGGTGCCAAGTGAGGACAGACACACTCGCGCTCTCAGCCTTTCGCACATACACCGCTTCCCTAAAAATGGCGGATCAAAAATATTCTCAAAATAGCTTTTTAAATGTTTCATTAGGAACTAGGGTTTTAGCTTGTTTTAAAAAAAAACGACAATTAATTGCTGAAATTAATCTGTTGCATAGAGACTGTGAAATTCGCAGCGTAATTCAGCCACAGCTTACAGACACAAACGGTAAATGGGAGCGCGGCGTTTTACGAGAAATCCCATAGATGTTCTGTCAAACAAAAATATTTTTAAAAATGACCTTGATTACTTATGGCTAAAGATAGAATCCAATTTCATCCAGCAATCAGAGTTCTATTCTCAAGATATGTGAAGCTTAAATAATGGCTGTTACACTGTGAGCTAATTGCCTTTGGAGACATAATGCAATGGGTAACAGAAATGGAAAGATCTCTATTAAATTGCAGCGCTGAGGCTCACTGTTTGCTAGTGCAGTGCAGCGCCATCGACGCCTTACAGAAGAAAAGTGGGATGAAAAACAAAGGACTAATGAAGAATAACATGGTAATACCGAGGTCCACATCAACACTTACTAAAACACGGTTTTATGGACAGGCACGTCAATGGATAAAACCTTTATCCTAGAGCAAAGAACGGAGAGATAGATGAACAAAGAGGCAATCAGATAGATAGATAGATAAATGGACATTCAGATAGATAGATAGACAGACAGACAGATACATGGGCATTCAGATAGATAGATAGACAGACAGATAGATAGACAGATAGGCAGGCATTCAGATAGAAAGATAAACAGACAGATAGATAGACAGACAGATAGACAGACAGATAGATAGATAGATAGATAGATAGATAGATAGATAGATAGATAGATAGACAGGCATTCAGATAGATAGATAGACAGACAGATAGACAGACAGATAGATAGATAGATAGATAGATAGACAAAGAGGCATTCAGACAGATAGATAGACAGACAGATACATGGGCATTCAGATATATAGATAGATAGGTAGATAGATAGGGAGCATCACTTCTTTTCCCAAGATTCAGCTGTTTGCATTCAGTGCTCATCATGTGAAATCAGTGTCAGGAATAACAGCAGAAGGTTTGCGTGCATTGGGGGGGTACTGGGCATCAATATATCACACAAGGTATGAGTAAAAAAGGTGGTTGGATAGGACGCTGCTGTCTATTGATGACTGGGTCTTAGACTCCCATACCGCTCATACTCACACACACACACACACACACACACACACACACACACACACACACACACACACAGACACACACACAACACGGGACGAGAAGGGACACGGCAGTTGTGACAGCGGCCCGGACAGCATCCTCTGGCCCATCTGACAGCCAGTGCTGTATTTTTAGCACCCCGGAAAGCCAGCAGACAGATGGGCGCACTTAGAGCTCTTTGTCCGCCAGTCACATAAAGGTAAAACTGAAGGCGACAGAGGTGTAAAAGGAAGAAGCGAAGAGGAGGGTGCACTGCTTTCACCTCCGGCCTGTCCTGAACTCCACATGTGTTCTTTCTCTCCCTTCTCCCTCGCTGTCTCTCTCTCTCGCACGTTTTCTCACTGAGAAGCCCACCGGCTTGGCCTTGTTCCATGTCCTCTCGCAACGCTGATCTTCCACGACTTTGTATTACGAGAGATGCCGGTGGGGCTGGAGTACTGCCTGACCCCCCTGTCCCCCAGCCCTAGGTTCAAACTCATTTCCATCAGTCAAGTCCTACAACCTTCATGCTGCATCAATGGCCCAGCAGGGTTGCTTACTGGACTTCACCTCACACCGACTAAACCTCACAGGTACACGGACCTCATTTCCACATTGCTACTTAGAATATAAAAATGTTCGTTTATCTCTATGTTTACGTGCAATGCGCCACAGCTGGTGACAAACAATGTAAGCAAAGCTGCTCAAATATTCTACTTCGAAGAGACACCAAGACAGACACAGCTTCCAAGGTCAAGGCTGGGTCACTCGCAGCACCTGGCTATTTCATATTGAAGGACTTTCTATTCTCCTTGCAGTCAAAAATCCTTGTTGTCCACATTGTGACCAACTTTGGTGCAAACCACACGGTTCAGGTAAAAGCGCCCATGAAACCAGACAGGAGAGACCGAGAGGAGTGAACCTTCTCAAGAACCTCGCTGCTGCAGTTTGCTCAGACTTCCCACAGCATCCCCACAATCTCTCACCAACACACATGACAGCCCTTCGCTATCGAGGGGAAAAACCTCTCCCCTTGTCCTTCCAGGCAAATCAAACCTCAAACTCTGACTATCTTGTTCATTCTACAATCCTCATCGTTTCGCCTTACTTTTTGGTTAATGCAAACGTTCACAAGCAGCTGCACCATCCAGCACTGGCACTGTTGCGTGTCATTCGGGGCTCTTTTCTGACTAAGTGCCACCATCCAAGACTCCCCCACCCCTTCCGTGTGTCATGTGACCCCCATGATGCTTTACAGGTGCTGCTTACCTCATTGGTAGCCAGTCTCAAATCTGTGGCGCTGATAACGCCCTTAATAAGGGACCTACTGCTCTGCACTCCCCACAAAGCAAGCAAAACAATATAATTTTCTGTCTCCGCACAGGAGCTCACGACCACACGTTCATTCGGCGTTTGAGCACGAGCCGCACGCCGGGCTCCTTCTGCGGCAAGACGGTGTGACCTACCTGTGTGGCTCCTGTGTGACGAAGCCGCCGTCAGCCGTCCCCACAGCGCTGCCAGGAACAAGGCCAGCAGGAGCAGCCATCTGCACACACTCCGCCGCTCTCGTTCCCGCATTTCTGCAAAGCAAACGCGTCACTTTGCGTTTACATTGGGAGCCGCTTCGCATTGTCGTGATCATGGATATCGCGTAAACAACTTTATTAGTAATAATAACTTTTTTATATGGCAATATAGGGATTATTTCATACTCCAGCGTAGTAAAGAGCCTGACAGTAACACAGCAGAAAACAGAATAACAAACAGGACATGGTGTATGAAAATATATAAAATAAATAATAAGAAATAATGACAAAAAGTGGCATCAAAAAACTAGAGGGGCTAAATGCCAAGAGAATAAAAACATCCGTTAGACTTATCTAAGCATGTTTTAAGAAGCTTTGAAATGCGGATTTGAGGAACAGTGTTTAATGCACATCGGTTCCATTGCTTTGGGGTGCGATAAGTTAACAATGTGCCTGGGCTCCGGATCTAAACCTCAGGAACACGCAGTGGTCCAGCTGGTAGGGCTTTAGCAGGTGCAAACCCATGTTTTGCTCTAAAATAAGCAGCACTTTAAATTTAAGAGAGATGATGATAGTTTTAAGGACAAAAGTCTTTGTATTAAGTTCTTTTTCTCTCACACACACACACACACACACACACACACACACAAGGAGCTCGTACGGTTCACGAGCTCATTAGCTCAGGGTGGCACAGAGGCCTTCACCAAGTGTCCACATGAGGCTTTGGACTTTGTGGTGTGTTCCTTAAAAATATTGTTTATGTTTCTGCAAGATCTTCCAGCAGCTGGGGGTCACAAGGAGTACATTTCTGAAGGGAGGGCGTAAAATGGGAAGAAAACATGACATTTGGTGTGTTTAAGTTAGATACCCCTCCCCCTGACAGTAAGATGATATAAAGACTTGTTTGACTGAGGTCTTTCACAGCAGAAAGTCATTCATGTACTCATTCATAGCAGAAGGGTGACATCTGGGAAGAAATACTATGCGACAAATATCTCTTGAATCCAGGTCCTGTCACTGTGTCCCCCAAAGAACTGGGATTCACCACCACAAAAATTTGAATTCAGAGCCTGGGATGAAAGGTAAGTCCAGACATTTTGGCAAGCATAAGTACTATCAAAGGACACAGGCGCAGTGCATTTACACAGACTGGCTGTGACACCCAGCCTGCAGTGATTTTTGCCAGGCGACCCAGCAGTCAACAGTGGATCTGCTTCTTGTTTGAATCCTGCTCTTTAAGAAGAGACAGATGCGCAAGGATATAGGAGCCACTTGAGCATCAGCCACGCATCTCTCTCAACGTGGGAACACAATGCTGGTGCAGTTTATCTAAGAACACTTCTGAGTGTCCCGGTCCCACCACAGACGACCACACCGCACAACACCGTGGCCTTACAACAAACATCCCCCCAGAGACCTCAAAACTGAACAGAACAACATTTTAGGGAGAAAGGGAGAAACAACATTAATTCTGCAGGGGAAAATTGAATTGGAGGGCAGTGCAACAGCAGTCAAGATTTTGCCAGCTCCTTTTTTACAGCTGGAAACTTTACCATTTATATCTGGACAAATCCACAGATAAAGAAATAGCTTTACGTACATTTAGTAGACCAAGTAGTAATTGTATGTGTTATTTATCACTAATATTTGCATAAATTTGTGGCACTTGAGTGTGGGTATTGTGGCCTGAGGTTCCATTTAGCACTGACAGCAGATTTATTCATTTATACGCACGTGTATAATGAGATGGAATGAAAACACTGAATGAAAGCATTTGCACTAAATAAACCACAATGTAAACCTCCTCTCCACTGTGTTTAAGATGACAAAGATAAGGTGACACATCGAATGAGGTCTTAACTGGTAAGTATAGGACCTGTAAGATTTTTGCTGTACTGAGGGTGGGCTGCTGCAGCCCACCATTCCTTATTAATGCAATTCCTCAGATGAGCTATTGTGCCGGCAGCTCCGGCGACTCCGGCCTCATCCTGCTGGCCAAAGCAATTAGCCCCCCTGACAGAAATAGCTGCAGATCTTGGTGGGAGTGGCAGGGCAGTGGGCAAGAGGGGGGGGCTGCCGAAGGCCAGGGTTGGGATGCCGGGGCAGAAATCAACAGGACACGCTTCCTAATGAGCCCATGCTGAGTCGGGGGCAGGTGGATGGAGGCGAAGTGCAGCTGGGATGCTTTGATGTGCCTGGACTCGGTAATGCGGTGGCTAGCGATTAACGCACCGGAAAAGCCGAAGGCCTTTAACTCTGACCTTGTGCGCAAGCAAAAATATGCGCTTATACTCACATGAAAAACAGCCGGCTATAAACAAGTTGTGAAGGTCCTACGGACATATCCACAATACTCAAAACGCTTCTAGAAATGATGTTAATGCTATTGACTAACTGTAGCCTGAAGCAAGTAAAGCACTCCATTGGGCTCCAGATATATCTGCTGTCTCTTTTTGCTCTAACGTTCCATCTGCCATATTTCATGCTAATTGTGCTTGTGAGTTTCATGACTTTACATTCGTTTTGGAGCCATTCTAAAGAGGCATTATTTAGGATTGATCACAGGCCCTTCTGGACTTGTTTTGTGGGTCATGGGGAAATCCCTTGGTTATGATGGGTCACTGGTGCCCAACTGATGGTGACTGGATTATCAGACCTATCAGATCAGCTATACATGATGATTTCACTGATGATATATAGTACTGCGCAAAAGTCTTAGACACCTGTGGGAAAAATGCTATAAAGCGAGGATGGTTCTAAAAATAATGCCATGAATACTTATT
>UFQX01000284.1:0-59443 GCA_900497675.1 Arapaima gigas
AGTTATGGTGACAATGTGCTGCATTGGTGTGAGTTTTTTAACAATTCAGGGGCTTATTTATTCCTCCCAGGTGGAGTATTTTTCAGTTTTTGCTCAGTTTTGCTAAAGGGTCAGGAAAGACCAGCTCAGTGAAGACTTTTGCACAGTACTGTACTTTGAAACTATTACAATACAGTTATTAACAGTGTCTGCCAGGAGGGTGTCAGAAGGAGGCGCATCATGAAGGTCACAGTGTCTCAGATAGGAGCGAGGAGGACACAGTAGTACATGGGAATGAACCAGAGTGCTACTCTTGCCCCCCCTGCAGACAGACCTGGAACGCACCCTGGGGGAGGCTGCAGCTCTCGGGGCAGCCGGAGTGGTGCTGTGGGGGGAGCTGCGTTTTGCAAAGTCCAAGGTCAGACTTCACTTTCTCTTCCATGAGTCTGTATCCAAAAATGTCTGTTTTTGATAAGTCGTGTGCAGATTTCCAGTGGCCCAACAGGTGTTCAAGAAGTTTTCCATAAGTCATTGATCTTTGGTGACAAGGCCTCCTGAATAATGCTGTGTTGGGTTGCCATCCTTGTTGATGTACCACTATGCTGTGCCTCTGTTCTCTGAGCAGCAACAGTGTGAAATCCTGCGGGACTACGTCGCCCAGGTCCTAGGGGTCTACTTGAAGAGCCTGAAAAGCGGACTGCAGCAGTGTAGCATGGAGCTCTGTGGTGGGAACGGCCGCTGTGTCCGACGGGACCCCCACTATGGACACTACCTACACGTATCAGAGCTCTGCCTGTCCTCCACCACCCAAGGGCCACTTGGCTGTAATTCCACCTATGACAGTACTCAGCTTGGCTTGGCCTTCCGGTGCAGTTGCTACCAGGCCTGGAGTGGAGAGCGATGCGAGGAGAGAAAGCCTCCAGGCACAGATTAGGCATTTAATGAGGTTTCAGAATCATAAAATGTTTTTAAGGTACAAAATTATACAAAACACAGTTCACCTGTTATGACAACCACTTGAGAATTTTAATTTAAAACTCCAACGATATTCATTAATTATTCATTCTTAATTTGTTTACTAACTTCTGTTGTTTCGGTTGTTTTCCAGTGTTATATTCTTTGTTTGGACTGTTTTAAAAATGTGACATTAATCCATCCATTATCATGAAGGGCTTCATCCTGATCAGGGTCGTAGTGGTCCGGAGCCTTTTTTTCCAAATCACTGGGTGCTAAGCTAGCAAACTACACTCTAGATGGGATTCCAGCCCATCGTGGAAAAATGTGACAAATAAACTAATTACTTTTTAAAATAATTAATAATTTTAAGCCTATGGATGGATTCAAGTCCTGCGCGTTAAATAAAAATCATTGAAATTTGTGTCATCACTAAAAGATAGGCCAATGATCTATGACACAACATGAGTGAACTTTATTGTGCAATACCACTGAAATTTGTTTTGCATCACAACAGCTCTATCTGTCAGGGACACATTACACATCAAAGGCAGAAACACAAATGTTAAAAGGAGTGAATTTTTCAAACATAAAACTTCATTTTTTAAGTACCATATTTTTATTTATGGAAAAAAACCTTGAAATGTTATACCACACTGCAATATGGTCCTACTATGATAATGTGAGTTAGAATGATGGTGAAAATTCATAATATCAATGCCATGTGACCTCACATTTTGCACTGCACAGCTGTACACTGATGTCAGCTGCAGAGCCCAGGAGCACTTTCATCTGTTTACAGATCCAGCTGTTCAGAAATGTAATGTGTAAGGTGATTTAAACCAGAACCTGTTTCAAATAAAACATTCACAGGTGCTTCATCGGTGGCACTGGTGATTCTGTCAGAATGACTTTGTAGGCAGGCATCCCTCTTGGAGCTCACCGTGGCCCCTCAGAGCGCCTGCCATCCCCTGCTTGTCGTCAGGTTTCTGCGCAGCTCCTGCAGCTCTTGGAGCAGCCGGGAGATCTCCAACACGCTCTCCTGCCTGTCGCTCATCCCCTGAGAAAGTGCGCGCAGAGCACTGCTCTGCTGGACTAGAGAAGAACAAAGGAGAACATTCAAGTGCAGTCCAGTATCTGTTCCAGTAGTTTCCCAAGATGCAGGTGGATACGTGTTATTCTGGTAATCCAGCCTTTGCATCATTCATACTGAGTATTTATAGCAAAATACCACTTTTTAACCAAATATATTTAATGTAGTCAATTACATTTATTTAACTATATGGTTCTGCTGTAAAACAGTTCATGATACCAATGGATGGATGGTTCCACTATGAAATAACTGAATATAAACATTTTAAAAAGTTTCCATAAATGAAAAGTAGTGTCTCAACAAAAATAGACAATGTGACAGAAACTTTGGTAGGAGAAGTGAGATCTCAGAAGATCATATTCCCACCTAAGAAGGAGAAGATGAGGCTGAGAATCACAAGCACCAGGGTAACTGCCAGACAAGCACATGAGTATCGACAGGCTGTTGTGGTGCAGAAGTTGAAGGGCACACTGTACCACCAAGGCCTCTTGGAGTAACTGGTCGTATACACAGCTTGGTGTCCAGCTTCTTGGACAACCCCATTGTTGGAATGACCCGCAGGTTGTATTTGTGTGCTGCCTTCAAATGGCAGGAACAAAACTATCATTGTACTTGTCAGCTGACATGAACAAAAAGGACATTACTAACATGCAGCACATAAATGACGTCCATTAACTCAGTACATAAAACGCATCATGTTTAACTAAAGTTTTTTTGCTATCGTTGCACATTTTGAGGTCAGTTTCATTGATAAACACAGAAGTATTTTTACTTTGCATTATTACAGACAAAAATGTCTCTAGTACCTTTATTGAAATGCTCTGTGTTTGTGCGGTGTAGGTCATTGATGGACTCCACGGAATGTAGCTCAATTTCTGTCAAGTCCTGGTCGTTGATTCGGACAAACGCAGGTGTAGGAGATGGGGAATTAATCATACTTCTTATTAGAAGAAATGAGAGAAAATGGAACAAAACATGCATGAGCAGACATTCCTGGTATCAGCCATCATTATTAAATTAGGGTCCAAATGTTCTATGCAACTAAAAGAATATATGAGAAATTTTACCAACACCAGGAGTAATATATTTCATCAACACTTTGTTTCAACCACTGCAGACACTTTCAAAGCCTTGGAGAGTCCGTTGCGACAACCAAATCCAAGTAGATGTCAGCGTGAAGACTTGTGTGAATGGAAATCTCTGCGTGAAAAAATACACAAGTGCACAAAAAACAAGTTACAGGAGCAGCAGGTGGCCGAATGAATAGAGATGCTGACTTGCACTTGAAGGGCCCAATGTTAGAACCCGCCTCGTGCTGTAGTAACCCTTGATCAAGATACGTAACATGAACTGGTCCAGTAAACGTTACCCAGCTGGGTAAATCATTGTAATAGCTTAACAGAGTCATTTTGGAGAAAAAAGTAAAATGTATATCAAAATCATTTTCCTGTATTACTACAGAAAGACATTGTGCAGATTACTGGAGCTCATCTGCCCAGTATTTTATACTGAGAAATCGTAGGGAAAGGTTGGGTGGTGTACTCACCATCCCACTCGACATTGCTCAGAGAGCCTGCAGCCTGGAGTAACTACAGAATGACTACACAGTAATGAGTCATGTATACTGAGGATGGCCAGGAAAAATTAGAAATAGCCCCTATTAGAAATAGCCACCCCTTACCAGGTAATCACAGTTTTTACTTAGTTACAGGTTGTCCATGGACTCAAGTGTATTGAGTTCATCTCCCATGCAACAGATTTACTTATTCTTTACTTACACTTACAGATTTTCTTATTCTGAAGTTGCTCTTATACAACATATATAACTTATACATATATGTGTATAGAGGGTTTACACAAGATGTATTTCAAATTTCGCGTATTACAAAAAAATAAAAATAATAGCCAAAATTCAGATTGCCATGCAAGATCCAACATTTCTGCACTTTCTAAAACTGAATTAACTGTCCTTTAAAACGTTTGTGGTTGCTTTCCCCTCAAAAGCAGTTTGATATCCATGAACGCAATTGCCTGTTGACTTTCAAGTTCATGAACAGTTCATATAAAATACAATCAAATCAATTAAAATATGCATGAATCCAGTAAATTAAGCAAGGAGAACACGTTAAATTCACAGAGCATTTCGGCACACAGGCCAGTCTCTATAGTTAACATTTTGTTATATCTGTCTGCACTCCCTGCCAGGTTTATAACAGGTCTGCAGGCCTCTTTCCAATTTCTATCACATTCTGGTACACAATGCCCTTGTACTAAAGCCGCAGCCCTGCCAAAATATGGCTCCTTTACCATTTCCAAATGATTTTTTTTGTTCCAAAGTTTCTTTTGCCCTCAGCCTAAACTACAGCTCTCCTTCCTATTGAATCTTACCTCCTGAGACTTGCCAGGCTTCAAAATGTCATGGGACACTCGTCGGCAGGGGGAATGTATCTAGACACAGAGAATGTGTTCCCACAGCAGCCCAACCAGCACTGGGAACGGAGCACCTGGGGAAAGACGCATCTGAGCCACGAAGGACGCGTCAGAAGTCAAAAAGCGCTGTTAGCTCACTCTAGCACATGAACACACACACAACTGTGACGCGACAAAACAACTCCGGTTCCTGTCCTTCCCTCTCACTCCCTCTGCCCCTCAGCTCCCAGCCGCCGCCAGAAGGGCCTCTCCTAATATAGAAAATGGAATGAAGAGGCTATTTATAGTTGCCGGGGAAAGAATTTATTGAATTATCCAAATGGTAATAGAAGAAAATAAAGTGTCCAGCAAAACAAAGAGTGAAGAAGAGTTGTCTCTTACATATAAATATGGACATATAGAAAATGTGGAAAAAACTGACACTGTAAATCTGCATATTTTAATCTGTGAGGGCAGAGTCATGGAGCTGAGTAGCAGAAATAATCAGATGTTTTTTTTTCCAGTGTTGTTAACAGTTTGAAGGTTTTAATTCTCAAATATGGATTTTTTTATTTGTAATATTGTAAGTCAAAGCTAAATGACTTTTGTCAGTGCAGAATAAGTGAATTAAACATTGAGGATAGTGGCTCAGTAATTCAAAAGAAAGACGAGACCAAAATATTGGAGACTAAATGCTATAATTTACAAAATATACAACACAAAGTACTGATTGTATAAGATACTCAGCTATATTAAATCGGCCTTTTGTGAGACATACAGGCTTGGACTTCAAAATTTTACAAAACTTGGATTAAAACATCACCTGTGGTCAACACTTTTCTGTGCTCCAGTTTCCTCCCACAGTTCAAAAACGTGTTGCAGGTTAATTGATCACTATGAACAGTGTGAATGTGTGTAAAGGTGTGTGGTAATCCTGTGGTGGAACCCTGGCATCCCAAAGATATAGTCTCCTAGTGCCCTAGGTATGTACATGGATTAATAATATTAATTGCAGGGGCTGAGATTCAAACCAAGACCTTTCGATTGTAAGGCAACCGCTGTTTACATTACACAATGCTCCTTGAAGTTCTATTAATTAAACTGTTCGTATTGTATGTTAAAAAGCAGAAACAGATAAATTTGTGTCCATGCTGTTCCCAGTGACTACGATTAAAATACTGCGGTGTAAAAACGATCACGTCTGTGCAGGAAGCGCACGACTCTTGCGCAACACTGGGCAGACAGTAGACGCAACTTTGCTCCCAGCAGGTGTGCGCGCTCATTGACTACATTTCCCACAGTGCACCTCCCCCCCCCTTCACTCTTCATGCAGCAGCGGCAGGATTTCGGGTCCGGAGTTCACAGCAGCGAAGTGCATCGATACCAC
Organism: Arapaima gigas; assembly: GCA_900497675.1. Lineage (NCBI taxonomy): Eukaryota > Metazoa > Chordata > Actinopteri > Osteoglossiformes > Osteoglossidae > Arapaima > Arapaima gigas. The sequence goes on from UFQX01000284.1 coordinate 5,823, forward strand.
GGTTCGACTCATCCTGGGTGTTCCACTGAAAGCACGACGCGGTGATGTGGTCCTGCACGGTTCTCGGCTGCAGACCCGGGATCGGGTTCGGGTTTCGCTTCGGGTTCCGCGCGCGCGCTCGGGCTCTCGGGAGCGTCGTCCAGGAGCGGCACTCGACTACATCGGAGGTACTGTGTTCGTGGCAACAAGCGAAGAGTTTGACTTTCTTAAGATGTACATAGCGACGCAGAGGTGATTTTACTTTAAATAAAATGAACGCTTTGCTTTTGCTGTTTGTGGCCCCTGATGAACCGTTAATGGTTCGGAGTTCCTTCAGCATGAAAAACATGGTGCGGCTGCTCACGCTTCCACGGCGCTGAAGGGGGGGGTCTCTCATTCTTCTATCGGGGTATAAACCTTGCGGTCAAACTCCATCCTGCAGAGATGTGTTAGCGCAGACTGCAGGCAGGACTGTCTCCTTCACTTCCCTGGGCTCTTGTTGGGGCCTTTATTGCATGTTTTATTTTACATGACTTATATAACTCTGATTTTTTCCACTTGACCTTAGATGACACTTGTATCCAATGGGACTTACACTATGGGTAATGCAAGGAGTCAAAACGTGGGAGTAAGAAACAATCGATACTGTTTTTGGATGTTATTTTGCTCCTATATTTGGACACCTCCAGGGGGTGTTGTCTTGGGACTTTGTGACTGCAGTATTTTCATAGCAGTTAAAATGTTTTTAATAGCAACTGTAATGTCATTCTGCTTCACATATGCAGTGTTAGCGTTAGCGTTGCTCCATGTCATACTAGATTCATCCAGTTTTTTTAAATGAATTGACTTTGGACTTGTTTTGCAAGCTGCTCCTGAGTTGTCATTTAGCCAAAGCAGTTGGTTAATAACTGGGACAGCAGGCATTTCTACATAAAAGACGTGAATTAGGTGTATTGATAAAGGTAAGATGGAGTCTGGTTGACAGGTTCAGGATTATTGAGTTGCGACATGGTTGGTTTTGTGTGTTTAAAGTCCACAATTGTAACATTGTACACTGCCCTTCATGTCTGTTCTTACAGGGCTCCCTGAAGAAGACGGCCCTGTTTGAATTCCACCGGCAGCATGGTGGGAAGATGGTGGAGTTTGCAGGCTGGAGCATGCCGGTGCAGTACAAGGACAGCCACATCGCTTCCCACATGCACGCCCGGCAGCACTGCTCTCTCTTCGATGTCAGCCATATGCTTCAGGTGCGGAAAGAAGGCGTGGGACACTGTCGCTTCATCTGCACCTCCACCTTGTGTGACACGGGGCTTGTATGTGACACAAGCCCAGTTTAGCCACAGTCTGTGGAATTAAGTTTGAGTTTACCTTGATTCATACTAAATCCAAATTTAAAATATGAACCAGTGCCCATTAGAAATAATCTATCACCATCATGAGTACGGTCCAACTTGCGACCGATGAGACTTGGCTCCTGGCTGTCGGTCCCTAACTCAGTTGTAAGTTGAGGAAAGTCTGGAATTGTAAGGAGCTTAATTTACAAGCCTCACACCGTGAGTTTACTTGGACAGAAATCGTGAATAATTAATAAAAATAAAAAAAAAAAAATTACAAAAGACACTCCCCTTCAGTCTTAGATGTACTGTCAACATGTTCACCTTTGTGATGATGTTTCGTGAGAAGTGAACATAACCTTTTCATGCCAGCTATGTACAAGTTGTGTGACAGAATGGTGCCTTTAGTTTTGAGTTAAAACTCTAGTGTTTATGTAACATGTAGATGGATGCAGCAAAGAAACAGGCAGCATCGGTTGTCTCAAATTAATAAAAAGTAATCAAATGTGTAAATAGAGGAGTAAGTGTGTATGTTTTTCTATTTTTGATACAGACTAAGGTTCATGGGAAGGACCGAGTGAAGTATATAGAATCCCTGGTTGTGGGGGATGTTGCTGAACTGAAGGACAACCAGGTCAGACGTGTGCATCTTTACATGCCTGCATAAACAGTGTTAACTCTGGTTACTGTAGCCTGGGCTGTAAATGCTCTGTATTGGTGCAGAGGGAACTTTAACTCAGATCATTAAATGTGCACCTTACCTGGCTCTACTGTTTTCCTACACAGTAACAGAAAATGCACAATGCCGATTTTTACAGGAATTTTCTGGTTTACACTTCAAAGGTGTCTTTGGTTTCTTATTTTTTCCCTTCTCCTCCTTTCTGCATCTCTAGGGGACACTGTCACTATTCTCCAATGAGAAGGGAGGGATCATGGATGACTTGATAGTCACAAAGACAGACAAAGGATATCTTTACGTTGTGTCCAATGCTGGCTGTGCGGAAAAGGACTCGGCCCATATGGAGGTGAGCAGAGAGACAAACATGGACAGACAACACAGAGAGGGTTCATGTTAACTTGGTTTGAACTGCTGCTGCTGCTGTTGTTAGAATTAACTAAACACCAAATTTACCAGTTCATTCTAACAGGTTGTCTTTATTTAGCAGACTTTTGGTATTACATTTTGTGAGGAAGTAAGTCAGCTGTAATAGCAGACTGGCATTTTCATTGAGTTCTTCAATTTCTAGGCCAAAATGAAGGAGTTCAAAGCTGCAGGTTATGATGTTGACCTGGAGTTTCTTGATGAATCCCTAATAGCGCTCCAAGGTAACGTCTTCTAAGATACTTTTTACACTGCTTTCTATTGCAGTAGTTCAATACTTTTATACTCAACTAGCTGAGTTATCTGGTAATGTGCGGGACAAAAAGGTGTAATGGTGTAAAGTAATAACGTGTTATGTAATCACCCGACTGTTTTACCATTAAAGTGGTTGTATTTAATGCATAAGTATTATTAGTGCTGTTGGACAGGTAAACACTGTAGAGTGATGCATGTGGCAACTGTCAAATGGAAAGGGAAAAACAGAATATACATCACCAAAATCTATGCTGTGTCAGTGTATGTGTGGATTGAGAAAATCTACCGGTGTCACTATGCACCTCTTTGAGCCTTGTCAGAGAACCTTTTAGGAGTTGTTGTCAACTTGCATCATTTTGGATTTTGTTCAGGTGTAGCGCTAGCTAGTGATGTTACTCTGGGACTCCTATGTACCATCACTGTCCCTGCCCTCCCCAGGTCCTTCCACAGCTCGGGTTCTGCAGCCCGGTGTGTCCGATGACCTCTGCAAGCTCCACTTCATGACCAGTACTTTGATGACAGTGTTTGGGATCCAGGGGTGCCGCGTCACTCGCTGTGGGTACACAGGAGAGGATGGGGTTGAGGTATTTTTCTTTGTGTCTGGCTCTTAGTGTGTGATGTATTATCAATATATGCTCTACAATTCATGAGTGCTGGTCCACTGCTCTAGTAAAGCATCTCTAACTTTGAGTTTGTTAAATGTCCCCAACAACAGATCTCTGTTCCTCAGTCGGAAGTAGTTGCCCTGACAGAGCGACTGTTGATGGACAGCGAAGTGCGCCTAGCTGGACTGGCAGCACGGGACAGTCTGAGACTAGAGGCAGGACTCTGTCTATATGGCAATGACATTGACGAGAATACTACCCCAGTGGAAGCTAGTCTGGTGTGGACCATAGGTACTTTCTCACTGGCATCCTATTCCAGAGCTCATCATCAGCAAGTTTCTCTATTTCAGTATGTTCTTCCAAGGTGTATTCATTGTGTGTGTGTGTGTGTGTGTGTGTGTGTGTGTGTGTGTGTGTGTGTGTGTGTGTGTGCCATACATAGGAAAACGGCGGCGTCAGACCAAAGACTTCCCTGGTGCAGATGTTATTATTCCACAGATTAAGGCCAAGCCTGGTAGGAAGCGTGTGGGCATTGTGTCCACAGGACCCCCTGTCCGGCAGCATACCCCCATCCTGAGTCCTGATGGCAGAGTCATTGGTGAGGCAGTATTGAAATTGCATGACTTGCTAGACAGTTTGTAAGGGGGAAATATATAGCACACAGTGTAAATATGAATCACATATATCAGAAGCAATTTTTACCAGTTCCAACTTTAAAGTATTACATACACTTGGTTTCTCTGTCCTCATTTTCTCTAACTGTGCTCTCCATAATTGTGTGGCTGCCCCAGGTGAGGTCACTAGCGGTTGCCCCTCTCCCTGCTTGAAGCAGAACATCGCCATGGGGTATGTGGAGACTGGATTCAGTAAGGTGGACACACCAGTGCTGGTGGAGGTGAGGAAGAAGATGGTGGAAGCAACTGTCAGCAAGATGCCCTTTGTACCCACACACTACTACAGTGGCCAGTAATGGTGTCTGTTTTTATGCTAGCATGACAGTAGTCAGCCTTACAGGTTTTGAATCAATTTATTGTATTTGCTTCACCTCCAGACACAATCTTCTCACACTGATTTGTTGTTTTCTGGTTTAACAAAGCATGAGAGGGGTGCAGTGTCGGGTCTCACCGAGACACCTTGTCAGATGTCAGTAGTAGTTGAGGTACATGTGGAGGAATATTCTGAGCTTAAAAATAACATTCCAGTGTCTGAAAATGGTTTAGCTGTGGCTTGAATAGGTTGGCTGGGTAACACGTTCTAGACACCACAGCCTCGTGAGAAGAAAGTTTCCATGAGAAGTCTTAGTGTCCGGAAGTCTGAAACCATCAATGTGCCCCTTCTTCTTCACATTTTCACAGCCTGACAGTCTGGTTTAGCCGTGCACCAATCTCGCTGACACCCTTTCCAAATAAGAAGCCTGGTTTAACTCTGAGGAGTTTGTAGAAATAACTACCTTTTGTGATTAATAGGTTTTTATAAATAGATTATAATAACAGATCAGATAAAAATGACTCGTTTAGTATGTGAAAAGGTGTGTTTTCATGCAATGATGAAATTGGTTAAATGTACTTTATAGTTTGGTAAAAACCGAGTAACTTAAATGTTGTTCTGTAAAAACAGTTGACAGACTAATTTAGAATGCATAGTTTACATTGACTGTAATACTGAATTTTTCATTTTCTGACAGTTTATAGCAAATCTTAATTATGTTTTTATATCTCTATATCTAAATATTGTGTGCCTGGTGGATTCAGATTCTCTCGGTACACTTTCAGAGAACTTCTGTGAGGTTAAATTCTGAATTTTGAGTCTGCTGCTGGCTAACAGCTGTAATATTAAATAGTTATATAAATGAAAACATGTTACATGAGGCTCATAGCAGTCATTTTTTTGCTACTTTACAAAGGAACAGTTTTATAGTAAAATATTCTTCAAACATGTATTTATGTATGCATATACTTTTGAATTTGAAATGGCATTGTTGTTCGGGTGTGAACAGACATGCAGACACATTATTTGCTCCTGTAATGAAAAGTACAACAACTTTATCAGACTTTGTTGGGTAAAACTAGTATCATAGTAAATAAGGACATGGACTTGTGAACTCAAGGTTGCCGGTGTAATTCCTGTCATGCCTTACTGCTGGTGTACACTTGAAAAAGTCTATACCCTAACTTGTGGCAGTAAAGTACCCAGCTGTATTAAATGAACAGATATTGTAAGATGTTTTTGAATAAAACCATTCACCATATAACATATAGGTTATATTACCTTTTTTAAACCACTCATAATGACCTAACTATCAGGTGAGTCAAATGGAGTGAATTTTAGTTGTGGTTCTGGACGTTATCAGTTTTATTAAAGAATACCTGATATTATCCAAAAACCTTACTATCTTTTATAAGGAAACTAAATGAAATATCCCTGACTGACTTAATGTTTGGCCCTGAGTTGGTTTGTCACTCCGACTGAGTGTCAGGTGTAACGGAGTGGGCCACAGGTTTGTCATCAATGTTATATGCAACTACTTGTGTAACGTGAACCAGCAAAAATGTTGGTATTGGACTAGTTGACAGGTGTATTCAAACATGATTTCTTACCTTTCTGTGGTGAAATTCAGTTTAGTTTGCTCTGACTTGTATCTCCCAGGAGGAAAGTGTCTGTTAAATGCATAAATGTAATGTAAATGTGAGCAGTGTAACAGTTCTGTGAGGCGGGATGTTTTCCGACGGGAACCGAGCAGCGGAGTTTCTCTCTCTGACCAGCTTGCAGAGGCCAGGCTGGCAGGTAGTCCCTCCGTCTGGTGAGTCAGGACACCACGTCCACATATTTGCATGTTCCAAGTCCCTTGGCACTGATGTTCATGATGCTGTAAACAAGAAAGTGCAAAAAAAAAAAAAAGAAAATCACAGCCAAAGCGAGACCAGGGAGTGGCAGAAAGTTGAGGTAAAATTCTCAGTGACTATTTGTAAATGCAGCTTTGGCACACGATTTGAATTTTTATGCCACCATTTTATGAAAAAAATAAATAAATATTTTGTAACGACGAAAATTTTGTTACTTCAATTTGTAAGTCTAGGACGAACTGTATTATGAACTCCGTAATTCGGAATAAGATAAATGGTTTGTGCATGTTTTATTCTGCTTTTATAGTTTATTTTAAAGTTAAAATAATTTTTTAAAGTTTTTTTTTTTTTTATTTCTGTAGTTTACGGTTGCAATATGCAACATCTAAGTCAAACCTACGTAAGTTTCAGAAGTGAATATACATGTGGGGTCCTCAGGAGAATCCCCGTTCTGGTGGAACCGGCCCCAACTTTAAACTACAATGCCCAGACGCCCTTGCGCTTGTCCACCCCGGGAGACAGGGCGCCGGTGCACCGCGTGGTAACCGAAGGGAAGATGGTGGAATTTGCGGCGGTAACGTGCGCTATTCTCCGTCCAAAACATTTCGAAAAATCTATACCTTCTCAACCGGGCATTCGGTATTGGTTACCCGGGGACAATCATAGATAATACACGCTTCAAGCGAACGAGAACGCGATTTGACGCGGCTGAGTCCTATAGTTAATCGCAGAGGAAAACCTGGGGACATGGCTAGCTAGCTGGCGGCATGGGCGCTTCGGATGCTGGGCTGTCACCTCCAGATATCATATCAGTTTGAACTGCAACGCGAGTGTGCTGAGGGTCGATAGTCCGGGAGCCACTCAGAAGACAACGGGCTGGAGGACCTGGTGCTTTGATCGGCCTGATCCCACTTCAGACGCCGGTCGGGCTCGTCGAGGTCCACGAGTGGTGACCGCCGCGCCTGCTGGGCGCCATGCCGAGGAATAAAAAAGGGAAACGCGCTTCTGCCAACCGGGGTATGTCGGTGAAGGGCGGCCATGGCTTGTTGTGTGCATTTGCAGCAGATTTAAGCAGCGTTTCAGCCGGACTGAGAAACTGCAGACTGCCACCGCGACACGTTTAGCACGTGCCTTGGTGTAATGTCCTCGTTCGGTGTCGTAACTTCTCCAGAAATGACACCTGTGGACACGTTTGACTTTGCGGCCGTTTTTTTTTCCTTCTCGGGGCAAAGAGAAACTCTGCTGTTATTTTTAGCGCCCTGGGCTTTAGCTGCGCTTCATGGTGGGACAGAGAAGGAGCCCAAGTGAGATGCTCGTCCCAGCAACACTGGGTCGCCGTTCTGGGCCTCCAGTAGTCATACATACAGTTAGTTGGCGGCAAATACGAATGTATAAGATGCTCTTTAAATATCCCCAGTTGTACTGACAGTACTGAGATGTGGCTTTACTAACTGACAACTTGGTCTCAAAACCAAGCTATCAATTTAATCCAAAGCAATTGCTAGCATTTGAGCCCTATAAATTGTTAGGTATTTTTGTTGCTGCAACATTGGGAAAGTTTCTTGCTCGGCACTGGGAAATGAGGCCTGGGCCCAAAACCACTGGGTGATAAACCTGTACCTGTAATTTCTACACCTCCTGTACTGTACTGCCGATGGCCACAAATTGTTAGAATTTAATATGAACTGGTGTCACTTTAAGAGGTTCACGGTTAATTTTTCTTGCTCCCCTGCACTTATACAGATGTACACGACAGAACAAAATATAGTTTCGTGGACCGTGGTGCCCAGTACGCTACAACAAAAAGCAAAATGACACAGAACAATCCAACGTGGGGCAGGCAGTCGGCAGCCCTTGAGGTACTATGGTATATAGACAGTGTAATGTGTAGATCAATAAATAAATACTTGGGTATTTACTGTAGATACATTTGGTGCAGTATGTTTATGCTGCTTGTATGTAAAGACTATTAACTTCAGCAACCAAACTTATATAGATAACTGCTTGAAGCTGTTGCACAAGTAGGATGCCGAGATAAGCTGACATCACCTTAGGATTCGCATTTATGCAAAAGCTAACAGGGAAACTTTTGATTTAATATGGTGTACGCAAATTTAGTCACAGTTGTGTTTAGCGTCTTGCCGATTATCGTTCACAGTTACCACGTCCAAACTGAACAATGTGGAAGTAAGTTGAATGAAGGCAGTTCTACCCTCCTTTTTGAGTTGCTTAACTGACCTGTATCAGTTTGATGAGCACACAGGTCACTTGCTGTGCTGCAAATAGAAATTTTAGCAAAACAACAAAAATGTAGTGAAAGAAAATGGCGTTGCGAATAAATTGGTGCATTGGAAATTTTCCTTCATCAAAGATCCATAACTTGGTCATTTGCAGCACAAGAAGCCAGTTTGGGACAGCAAGTACGATTGTGGTCAGGGGAGCCTCCTTGCTTTCACCTTGCAAGGACGTACTTTCAGATCCCACTTCTTCTGTAGTACCCTTGAATAATTAATGTAAGTTGCTCTAGAAAAAATAACCCAGCAGTATAAATCGCTAAATTATCGCAGTTGTGTCGGCTTTAACTGTGGTATATTTTCTCTTTTCAAGGTGCAGGTTTGTTGAAAAGAACTTGTTTAAGGTTTTGTCAACATAGACCTGACTGACATGGTCTTGTTGGCTTCTCTTTAGCCCCTTGTAAACCACATTATTTTTCTTGCCTAATGCATCATAAAAAATTGTTTGAGGAGCATCAGGTCAAACAGTCCAGGCCTTGCTTCCCTTACTGCTGCAAATCTGCAGCTCGCTCTGGCTGATCTCCAGACATTCTAAAGCCAGACAAGAGAAGTAATTTCAACAGCGTGCCTTGGGTCTCCCTCAGAGCTTCCTTCACAGTAATCTTACAGAGTGTGCAAAAGGGGCATTCTAAATAGATGCTTAAGACACCTCTACTGTCTCTTCTCAGGCTTAAGGAGCAGCCGTTCAACTTTCAGGGCCTCCCTGCTTATTGACCTCTTCACCCTGTCAGAACATGACCTGTGGTGAGCTTTGCAGGAACGTTATTCGTTCTTTTGATTGCTTCTCAACGCAAGTGGCCGTATGTGAGGATTGTGATCGAAAATACTATCAAATGACACGTTGTCTGAAAGCTACCATTTTCTTGGCATGAACATCACTACAAACTTCTCACAATGTATGCATACAACAGTGATGCAATCATCACAGATTTAACTCGGTACTTTCCATGCCCTGCCTAAATATTGATTTCCAATCATTGAGAATGACAAAAAGTAGAGAGGAGACACCCGTGGTGGAATGTGACTCCCACTCTGAATGATCTTAATGAAATGCAGATTGTAATTTGCAATTACAAGGAACAAAGGGCAATGTGGAAATAGCCCTGGTACCTCATACTATCTCTGAATTTTGCACACAATACCCAGAGACAATCGCACGATGGCATATCCAGATCCACAAAACACTCACAATTGACTTGCAAATTCTCGCGACACCTCCTAACCATTCATACAACTTCTTTATTCCTCCTGAATGTAGCAGTTAGATACTCCCTCAACCTTCTGTGCAATATTGAAGAGGCTTGTTAAGATCTTCTGAAGCTATTCCCATTGGAGACCGATGTAGCCTTTTTTCTTTCTGCGAGCAGGCATATCTAGTATACAGTTTTTGGAAAGTTTGCTGAAACCTTTGCAACCTTAGCAATACCCTGTAGACCTCCTTCCTTAACCCTGCAGCCTCTTTCACAGCTGATGTCCACCAGTGTCTTGATGTGCCATCGTGACGGAAGTATATTTCGTATATTCCACCCCCATTTCTTGAACTTCTGGACTACCCACCAGCCTGGTTCTCAGGATGGGTCCCTGTAACACACCATCTGGAGATATTTTTTTATTAAAATGTATTTAAACAAAAATGGGTAGGAGGTTTTTTTTTTTGTTTGTTTTTTTTAAACGGGTTAAAACCTAAAATTACTTAAGATTGTCACCCTACTTTTACCTGTGTTCCATGCTGGTTCCAGTATATTTTCATTTTCTTCAGGTTACTCCCGTGGCACATTTTGCTCAGTAGGATTTGTTTTCTTGTCTTTTTTAAATTTTTGAAATGCTGAGTTAATGGGTCTTGTTGGCTGCCAACCGCAAACCTTATTGGTCCCCTTAATCCGTCCCCTTTCGTACATTTTGGGTGGGACATCAGTACTATTAAAGGAGGCGGCAAGCGAAAAATACAAACAGAGGAACTTCTGAGGATCTTGAGACTGGAATTAAACTTATTCTGGCAAGAATGAATAAAGGGAAAAAGATTAGTAAGTGATATTGACTAATAATGTTTAGATGTAAGTAATTTTGGCAGGTATCTTTAAGGTTTGTAATTCTCAAATTGTAACTGACCATTTTCTGAGCTCAGAGGTGCAACAGATGATCTTGAGTTAGTTTCCTTGTGTAACTAGATATATAAATTTAAACTTTTTTGGAGTCGGTATATTGTGAAATATTTGTGGCATTTCTAGTTATGTTTTTATTATTAGTTCACACATTTTTAAAATTTGACTTATTTTCTTTTTGCAGCAGCTGTTGAACCTGCTTTGTCCTTGACTTGTTGCATTTTTTGTTTTTACCGATTTGCAGAATTTTTTTGCTTGTGATTTTACTCATTTATTTATAATGTCAATTAAGTAAAAATAGTCCTGGGGTGGTACTGAAGGTAAAAGTGAATGATGTAGAAATGAAAATGAAAGCAATACTGCATTATGAAAATATGATTGTAATACTATGCTATATATTTTTAATCTGTATTAATATTATTGTAACAATGTGTGAAGATAACTAAACCCTATTATATAACATACACTACTGATTTTTCTTATGTTTTCCACAAATGAGTTGATTGATTTTAAAATTAAAACTGCTGTATGTCTTAGAAAAACAGCCCACTTTTGAGTCAAATATTAAAATTCTCACTTTGTTTTAAAAAAAAAAAAGTTTCTACGGTCACATGAGCAAACGTTCATATTTATACATTTCCTGATTTGGAACATGTCGGACTTTCACTTAAAAGGCTTGTTAATTTTATTAATGAACCTTATGTAAATGGACCCTGAAGACCATAGTATTGCCTTTCTCACTTCTTTTGTTAACATGATCTGTTCTGCTGCTGTAATCATTGGGTTGGTCAGAGGGATCAGTGAGAAGCTGTTTCGGTGGAGGGTCAGGTCAGGCAGTGATGAGAAGACAAAGGAGTCTAACGTTGACGTTGTTTTAATGCCAGGACGTTTCTTTCGGATTTCTCAGGGTCTCTCCGGCAGGAAGTCCTGCAGCTACAGCTGTCGGCCAAGGCCACTTTGCAGTGTAAAGGTACTGGTTTGGAAAACATTACCTCGTAACCAGCCTGCATTACCTTCACCAGCTGCCACAAGTCATGCTCACCTGTGCGAGTTTTGGCACCCCCTTGGGTTGTGGTTTTAGCCTCACCTGATCCAAATGTGGGAATCTACGGGTTCCTACATTTGTTTTCTACATAAATTGCAGGCCAGATGTTTTTGGAATTTCTTCTCAAGTAGCTAAGCCTTTTACAGGCATCTGCTGAAGATGATCAGCTTGTTTGTTTGAACAAATTTGAACTATTTGTTTATTTGACTTTTTTCACATTATTATTAAATTATGTTTAGAAAACTTGGCTAAAACTGAATTCACCAAGCTTGCCATTTCCCTCTCAGTCCCATTTCTCCTGTTTGTGAGCCATCATTGCAGCTTCTGTCAAATGCACTCATGCTAAACTCACTAACCATCTGCTGCTGTTTTCAGATTTTTTTCTCATAATGCATGTTGATTCAGTTGGTCACACTGGTTGGACTGTTGGATGATTTTGTCTCAGCGTTGCAGTATTAAGGAGACACACGCTGCCCTGACTGGTTTTTATTGAGGAAAGACAAGTTCAGTGGTGCGCATTTGTACTTGGATTTATTACAGTATCTTCTGTGGAGGATTCATGTTGGCATGCTCTATAAAGCTGTCTGTCGTCTTAAGGTGTGGGAAAAGGCGCCTCAGCTGCTTTACTAGTAACTTGGAAGCATCCTTTCTTGGTCTTTCTAAGACATTCCACAGGCGGAGAGTTGCTGTACAAGGAGCCAATTGTAGATTATAGGGCTGCATACTGACCATTCAGCCCAGTGAACTTTCCCCTAGTTAAAGACAAGTGGGCCTCAGGAGTTTGTAGAACTTGTTTGCTAACAGAAGACTGCTGGAAATGGACAAGATCCTGCTGGTTCAGGGCTTTCCACTGTTGAGAGGATTAGTCAGTAGAGCCATGCAACTGTGAGGTGGTAAAAGAATCATGTGCCCTTAGTGAACTGGGCATTGCAGCCTTTCTAACACCGAAATAGTCCATTCTTGTATAGCACAAGAATTGTGTTCTTAGAAACCAGCATGCAATGCAAAATCCTGCAATATAAATAACAGGACTTAAGGAGAAGGTGCCAGCTAAGAATGACAACACCTTCATAACCAAACTTAATAAATAATCCTCAAAATATTTACACAGCGAAAAAACATGTTAACTTATTAATTTAATAATGCGAAATCATGGTCTTGCCTTAAAAATTAACTGTTTGGGGGAAGGGTGTGAAGTTGGGTTGAAGCTGCAGAGTTATGGAGACAGTGATGGAGGACGATAATCGGAACAATGTCAAACGTTCTTTCATTTTCTCAAACCACTTGAGATTTTCAAACATCTTTAATCGTTAATGCTTTTCTTTTTCTGTCTCTACACGATACTTTTTCACCAGTGAGTCAGTGAGAAGGAAAAGCCACAAGCTGTAGGGTTGAACTGGGTTTTGCAGACACAAACACCGCTTTGTGTCATACTTGAATCATTCCCCTATTCAACAACTGTGTCTGAGCAAATTCGTGTTGTGTGAAGATGTGCTATACAAGAACTGATGGTACCGTCAAAGTTCATTACTGTGAGAAGGTAAAACAGAGAACAATATAGTGATTTGAATACATTCCTTTCCTTTCCTGGAATGAAACGGATCCTTGCAAATCAGTGGAGTGGACAGACTCTGGGATCTGAACCAAGCTTTTGTCACCCAAAGTCAGATGTTAACCTTTATTTCTATATGTATTCTCATAGGGGGACGAAATGGGGCTAAAGTGGAATCCGGGGCCAGCGATGATGACCTGGCCAGTGACATCCAGAGCCACTGCAGCAGTGCGAGTGAGAACGCTTCTGTGCTGGACGAGGGCACTGGTTGGTGTCAAATAAGTTTCGATACAAACAGTCTGAATGTAGTACTTACTATGTATTTGCAAAACAGATCGTAGATGTTTACCCTGTTTTATGACTTTACAAGGTGGAGACTCGGTGGATGAACAGACTGCCCAAGAAGAGGTTGAAGACAAACTGAAGCAGTGCATCGACAACCTGATGGACAAGAGGTGTGTGTCTGTATAAGTGTGTTTGAGTGAGATGGCAGGGGAGGAAGAGACTGAAGAGGTTGTAGCTCCAACTGGTCATTTTCAGAGTGCATATGGATCTTTTTTTACATTATAGATCTTTTTTCTGGAATTCATGCATTGCTTCTGTTGGTGGAGAGTAGACGATATCTACTCAGATGGTGATATGAAGTGGCCATGAATTAAAGTGTATGCTCTGGTGTTTGTCTGGCTGTTTCTAATAGTGTGAAGACTCGTTTGGCTGCCCTGGAGAGTCTAAGGCAAGCCTTCTCATCCCGGATGTTGTATGACTTCCTGATGGAGCGCCAGCTTACGCTGAGCGACTGCCTTGAGAGGAGTCTGCGCAAGGGTGAGCAATGGGGGGGCTACGACAGGCAACACGCCGAAGTAAATTATAGACAACAGTGTGCGAACTAAGCAAGCGTAAACACTTGAAGGGATTCTACAAAGAAAAAGTCAGATAAAGAAATCACGCACAAAACTTTGGGCATCGTAGATGACCCAGGATTTGGGATGGTGCCCAAGGGCGCGATGAGGAACCTGTGATCAGAAATACTGGCTTCGTGTGGTAAGCTGACATGGGAATCGATCCTTCTTCCCAGGTGGAGGAGAAGAGCAGGCGGCCGCAGCATACGTGAGCGTGCTGTTCTGTGTGCAGCTGTGGGCAGGAGACAGTGACGAGGAGAGCTTCAGAACACTCATACACACCCTTAACACCATCCTAAGTGACAGTTGTGCTAGCACGGTGGCCCGTCAGAGGGTAAGTACTTGTTTGCCTAACTGTGTCTGGTGTGCAGTGGAGTTTGTGCTTTTGTTCTGATAGCCCCCTTTCTCCTCCTCCTCCGCAGTGTGCTGTGGCCCTGGGGATGTGCTGCTACATCTCCGTTGGCAATGACGCCGAGGTGAGAAGCCCTTTTCCAGCACAGCTGACTGACTGTACAAAACGCAAATTGTCACATAAGTAGCTTGTTTCTGAGTCCTCCTTGTTTCCCATGTGTTGGACAGTTTCTCTGAGAATGTGTACTGCCGTACAAAATGTTTGTTTCGATGCAAGATATTTAACAGCATGTAGTTGTGCTTCCTACAAACCAACTTTATACTTGTCTTTCTGGACCTTTCTTGACACACGATGGTGTTACCCGTTATAGGATCTGCTGAAAACTCTATGCAGCCTGGAAAATGTTTTCACCAGTTCCTACCCAAACCATGAAGGTGTTCTACCTGCCATAAAGCCAGGGGTGTCTGGGCTGCATTGTGCCGCTCTGCAGACTTGGGCTCTGCTCGTCACCCTGTGCCCTGCCTCTCACGTTCGCACCTTGTTTGACCTGTAAGCATCTCCAGTTTTTCATTCATGATTATATGTTTGTCCTGGATGAATGTTTAACAAGTGTGTTGAGGTATGTTAGCAAAAGCAGTAGCAAAACTATGGCACTGCGGTTACTTATAATAATTTTTCACTTTTGCAGCCACTTGCCTAAACTCCAAGCCTGTTTGGAGAGCAATGATGTCAACTACAGGATCGCTGTGGGGGAGACCATTGCCCTGTTGTTTGAATTGGGTCGAGATATTGACCGGGTATGTTGCTGTGATGCAAAACTTAACAAAAGAACCACTTCCACACCCCCCTGCCCCCATGCTGAGTCTTGGTCCCCCTCCATAATGCCTTTGTATGTGTGTATGTGCTGTACCGGCAGGACTTCGTGTACGATGACAGTGACACGTTGTGCGAGTGCCTGAAATGTCTGGCCAAGGATGGGAATAAGCACAGGGCCAAGAATGATCGCCGAAAACAGCGCTCCATTTTCAGAGAAGTCTTGCAGTACATTGAGGTAAGAGCAAATGGCCAATCTGCCATAGTTTGGAACTTGATCCAGGGACCTCCAGATTGAAAGTCTGTGTTGGCTAACTCTCTACTTAAAGTAAAACAAACATTCTGGGTGCTGTATTATCAGACAGCCTGTGCTTTACTTTTCAAACAAACAGAAAGGATAAGGATTATGTGACTGCTGGTTAAAATTTCAACTGGAAAAGAATTAATCTCCCCTGCTCCAGAATGAAGATTTTACAGAGGAGAAGATCAGGTTTGGAGTGGAAGTCCTCTACATTGACAGCTGGCTGCGGAGGAGAATTTATGACACTTTCAAAGAGGTCTTGGAATCTGGAGTGAGGCATCACCTACAGGTCTGGGTGGTTTCTTCATGTGACAGTTGCGTTTCAGTTGCATTAGAAAATTGAGATAACCCTTTGACATACCTGTTAATCTTGTTGGTGAAATGCACTGGTATTCTGTGATATCAAGAAATTTTGTCGCAATAAATTTCTTTCCAGTAATGCTTGGAGAAGTAGGTTATAAATTGTTCAGCGTGATCCTGAGATTTTACTTTATGAATGCAGTACAATCAGCTTCTGAGGGACATCTTTGAGTTGGGACCTCCTCTAGTACTGGATGCCTCTGCAAAGGCCAACAAGATTTCTCGTTTTGAGAAGGTAAACTTGGAATCTTCTTTCTCATTTTCCTCCTGCACTGCGATTCTGTTTCCTGTAAGGTTGTATATGTGACAGCTGGTACTATGGCAAGGTTTGCTCTGTTTTGTTTATGATGTCCAAGTGTGACAAATGTAGACTTAGAAATTTTTTTCAGCAGTTTATTTGGGTTCTTTTTAATTGGGTTC
Source organism: Arapaima gigas (assembly GCA_900497675.1). Lineage (NCBI taxonomy): Eukaryota > Metazoa > Chordata > Actinopteri > Osteoglossiformes > Osteoglossidae > Arapaima > Arapaima gigas. The sequence goes on from UFQX01000284.1 coordinate 22,079, forward strand.
GACATACAATTCTTTTCCTTTCCTTGACAGCACCTGTACAACTCGGCTGCATTTAAGGCGAGGACTAAACTGAGGAACAAAGTTCGGGACAAGCGAGCAGATGTGATGTGACAAGGCGCAGATGTGCCCAACCCATGCTGGCCTCAGTGATGACAGATCTTCAAACACTAGCCCAGCTCAACCTCTCGTCTTCACTTGATTTAAAAAGGAACAATGCTGCTGCCAAAACCAGGAGTTTTCAAACAATGCAAGTGTGTGTGTGTGTGTGTGTGTGTGTGTGTGTGTGTGTGTGTGTGTGTGTGTGTGTGTGTGTATGTGTGAGTGCATTTTTTAACCTATCAGAGAATGGGGATAAAAGACAACTAGTAGGAATTAACAACAATATTCTATTGTATCTTTATATTAACCTTATGTAACAATCCAGTATATTTACAGTTTCTTGAGTATTTTAATTTCTAATTTATTATGAGTGGGGAAGCCATTTTTTTCTTAAAGTTTACACAAATTACAATTGAATAATGAGGAGACAAATAAAATGAAGACATTTTGTAGTTTTTCTATGTATATTTTGTATGCTGGTGTGTTGCATATACATTACATATATGTGTATTTATATGATACATATGTATGTATTGTTAAAAGCATGGGTATTGACAGAGTGGCCATTATTTTCTATAATTGTTTCTCATCTACTTGACTTGCCCTAGAGGTAAGCTGAATTTGACCGTGAATTAAAATAAATTGTGATAATGTATCTTTGTTCAATGACTTTTGTAATTATTCTTTATATGTCTGACGGGAGGCATGGTGGCACAGTGGGTAGTACTACTCCCTCATGACTCCTCCTGGGCTTGAGTTCAGATGTCAGTTCAGGTCTAACTGAGTCTCTGCAGAGTTCACACATTCACCCTGTCTTTGTGTTTCCTCTCACTGTATAAAGGCGTGTTTCAGGTAGATGGATGACTAAATATCCCATAGTGTTTGCATGTTTGTCTCTGGCCAGGGAGGAACCCAACCTCATGCCCTGTGCTTCTGGGATAGACTCTGGACCACCACTACTACCATGCATTGGGCAAGCGATTATTGTTAATGGATGAATGGAATTGGATCTCTGTGAGGGGAGTATGATCTGTGAAAGATGAGTCTGGCTGGCAGAATGGTAAACAGGCCCAGGTTGAAAACTGCTGTATTGTAGCAGAAGCTGAGCCCAGTACTGCCAGGATACCTAGATGAACAGTACAACATATAACATTAACTCATTTACCTCATGCTTCTCTCCAAAGCCTTGTACAGCTGGGAAATTTTTGGTGGGTACCTTGCTGAAGAGTGTTATATACTAAGAGGATGGACCTGTAACCACTGAGCATCTCGGTTGTAATCATCCAACATATTATTTACCTTTCAAGTTTAACTAAAACTATCTGCTGACAGACTGGTGTTTGGTGTGTGCCAAAATTACTCATTTTCAAGAGTTAGAATAAGTACTATATAATACAATCACATTATATTGTATAATAAACAGGCGGCCTGAGTATGAGGCCATTTTCAGAGCGTCACCCCCCCCCCGCGGTTCATACGTCACGCGGGATGGTTCGCTCCGCCGCGCGATGGTTTAGTCCAGCTCGCGAGCATGGAGTCTATGGTAAAAATGACCGATGTTTTCCTGCGGTGCAGAACACGCTGTCGTTGCTGCTGCCGGCTTACACAGCTCACACACAACACACACTTTTAATATATACGTATAAAAGTGCACCGTGTTGCAGACGGAGTACGTCGCTCGCGCCAAACGGCAAACGCGCCTCGCTATTCTGACACACTCGCTCCTTCTGGACAGTAAAATACCTGCATGCACGAGCTACACTTACAGGCATTTTTTTGGCAAAGCCTCGCACGCCTTTATGTCGTTTTATGTCGGTCTATTCGGTGCTTCTGCATTGAAATGCTGATGTGTTGGAGGAACACTGGTTCCGGTGATAATCGTACTCTGTGTGTGTGTGTAGACAGAGCCCGAGTCCATCCTCGCCGTATTTCAGGAGTGCAGGGAGTTTCCCACCCCCCTGAGTGCGGCTGTGAGCCCGGACACCCCACACAGCCATGGAGAGACGAGCATCACCCTGTCTGCGGGTACCGTCATCACTGTCCCTCCTTTACACGGCACCTTCGCCCAAGGCCACTTACACTGATTTATTCATATGTGGCTATCAGTGACAATGACACTAACTAAGGGTAAGTACCTTGATCAAGGTTACTGCTGCAGGTGTGGGATTCGATCTGGGAACCTTCTGGTTACAAGGTGCCAGCACTAGAACAAGGCCTCACCACTTTTCTGTGAGCTCCATTCCATGGAGATTTCTCTTGCTGTGCACACACCCTGCAGACTCCACACATCCCGACAACCCCCCCCCCCCCCCCACACAAACCAGGAGACCACATCCTGAGCAACATCGCATCAAGTTTGTTAAATTTAAAGGTGCCATGTTGTAGTGAACTGCTTAATAAAAGTACTTCTGAGTCAGGGCTTTACTGACAATCTGCATGTTTTGTTTCAGATTGGAGCCAGGTGGGGATGGGGTTGGGGAGTGGCTTTCGGTTCCGGAAGCAGTACACTGTGGCGTGCAGTGAAAGGGCTGTGATCCGGACGCTGCCCCAGGGACATTGCAGCCAGCTGTTGGGAGAGTGAGAACTTCCTAAGACACTAGACCTGTCTTTTGTCACATGACAGATCATGTCTGTCATTTTTATTCTTTGATTCTCCCGAGGTTAAAGTTACATGAATGAAGATACATCTACATTACAGGCACTGGACATGGCATAACAATGAAGGGTGTGAACATAACTAGATGATGTTGTTTACCACTGTAAAAAATGTATAAATGGGTCAAATAATGAATATTGCTGCAGACGAAAGCTTCAAGTAATGTGTTTTGCTTACCAGTATGTAAGTGCTACAGTGCTCTTGAATTTACAAGGGACATGTGTCCCTTTGTATTTATTCTTTCTCCAAAGTGTCTCACAGTATTAGGTTTTATATACTAAGTCACATTTTTTTACCCATTGATACAGCTGGGTAGTTTTTACTGGAGTAATTTGGGTAAGTACTATAGTCAAAGGTAGTTACAACAGAGCTTTGAACTGAAAACCTTCCAACTGAAAGGGAGGGGGCAGACCTAACCACTCCTCCACCTGCCACCCCTGGTTTTCTGTTGTTATTTAACCACTGTCATTATCTGCCTTAACTGATATAAAGCTGCAGATTTATTATTAAGCAGCACTTTATTATTAAGTGGCTCACATCACCTGGGCTCTTTGAGTGTGATTTTTGAATCCAGCTCAGTCTGTGTGGAATTTGCATGTTCTTTCTGTGTGGGTTTCCTCCCACAGTCAAAAAAACATGTTTCAGTTTGACTGGTTAGTCTAAATTGTGCATAACACGTGACTGTGGTCACCATGTATTGGACTGGTGTCCTATCTAGGGGCTGTTTTTTAGCCTGGTGGCCTGTGATTCCAAGGCTCTAGATGAAGCATTTAAAGATAATAGAGGATTTATTTATTAGTTTTTTACTTTGACAGTTCAGCCTGGGGAAAAAATGCCATTCATTATCTATTCTGATCAGATTAGCTCATATTTAATATCATTCTCAGAAAAGGTTTTCAGAACAAACATGTTTTCATTTAACTTCTGTAAAGTTACCTGTTTAAAATGCAAACTAAGTTTTAGCACAGTGATGATTTGCAAACAAAAGGAGCAAAATGTGCGTTCAATCAGTAATCAAAACCAGTAATTCATCTTTTATACTCAACACAATCGTAATGGACTCATTAGTCACACAGAGTATCTGTTATATAAAGAGATGTGCAGCTGGGTTTTGACTCTTGATGGTACTTGACAGATTCCATCTTTGGTGTTTAGATTGCTGACCGGTGAGTCCCCGTCAGGATCGCTGAAGTCCGTTGTGAGGGAACAAACCTGTCGAGGTGTGACACATCACTTCTTAGAGGTGAGATGTGCAGTTCTGATATGCTGTCTGATGTGCATGACAGTTGCATAGATGACAGATGGAGGTCTGAAGAGATGCCGTCATTCTGTTCTTTACCTCTCTGAAGGTGCTCATACCAGATTAAGACTTTCTGGTGTGTTTAATGTGGTAGGGTGGCATAGTGGGTACTGCTGTGAGTTTGAATGTGTCTGTGTGTTCCCCCTATGATTATGTGGGTTTCCTCACACAGTCCAAATATGTGCTTCTGCCAAATTTGTGAGTTAATAATTCCCTTGTGTGTGTGTGTGTGTGTGTGTGTCAGTGAGAGAGAGAGAGAGAGAGAGAGAGAGAGACATATTGCCCAGTAGTGGACTAGTGTCCTGTCCATGATGTACCCTGCCTTACCCCCTATGTCTTCAGGATAAGCTTGTTCCTGAAGTTGTCAACCTCTTAATGGACGGATGATTTCTTGCTAGTGTTGTTTTTGGGGACTAAAATTGTGAGAGGGGCCAAAAGGGTCATGTGACTGTTACTCTGAGCTTGTATCACTTGTGTTTCAGATATGGAGCAAACATGGAATGCTGAAAAACATTGACCTCACCTCCTTAAACAAACATGGAAAAGTGTATGATGATGGTAAGGTGACACAGGTAACGGTTTCCCGCTGTCCTCTAGCAGCAATTACTGTTTTTTTTTTTCCTGGATTTTTTTTATGTACATAGCTGTGTGGTTGTGTTCCAGTGCAGTTTGGCTGTCTGGCCTGGTCTCCATGCGAAAGCAAGGTACTGTACGTTGCAGAGAAGAAGCAGGGTAAGGTGGGCTCGTCCTCTGTGTTGGACGAGTCCAGGCCAGCAAGAGATTACACTGAGGCTGGGCCATCTGGAGAGGAAACAACAGGAGGGAAGGTGATTTGCTAGCTTATGTAGTACATTGTGAAGGCACATCATATTCGTTATGTGCCCTAGTAGTCAGTGTTTTTGTTGGGAAACTTGTGACTTTTGCAAATCACTTTTTACTTCCTTCTTCTCTGGCTCCCTGTGCTGAGCAGGAGGACCACAATGTGTACCAGGAGGACTGGGGAGAGGGTTTATGTGGTAAAAGTACTCCAGTGTTGTGTGTGGCAGACATTAACAAAGGCACAGTGCTGCTGCAGCAGGGTGTCCCACCTCAGGTATCTCCTGGCCAGGTGAGTGGGCACAAATCCTGACCTGCTCAGGTCTTGCAAGCAGCTTTCCCAGTGGAAGTCCTGAAAAAAATTAGATTTCATTTATAAAATCTGAAACCGCAGAAAGCCGGTTTCCATGTGTTGTTTTTATGCTGTGTCTCAAGGCTCTTTGGGCTCCAGGAGGTGACGGCGTCCTCTTTGTGGGCTGGTGGCATGAGCCTTTCCGCCTGGGCCTCAAGTTCTGCAATAACAGGAGGTAAGATGCAGTTGGCCATCTTCATGGCAGGTGAGTTTGCTGAACTTCGTGATTCTGGTGATGATTAGTCCGATTTCACTTTCAGGTCTGCCCTGTTTCACGTGGACCTTGAAGGAAACTGTGGTGAGTGTCTTAACCTGACAGTTATTTCTGCTCCATGGTCCTCATTAGAGGGATGTCATTAAAATGACTGCTCTGTTCCATTCGCTCTTCTCCTTGGTCATGTTCCGGTACCCGGTGCCAGAGTGTCTATCGTCAGACTCCCATGCTGTGTCATCTCCCCGCCTCAGCCCAGATGGACGCTACATCGTATATCTGCAGGGTCAGGTGTTTGGACCCCACAAGCAGTGTCTCAGCCTGCATCTGGTGTGTATCCCCAGCCTCTGAAACTGATGTTCACTCATTGGCTTATACTGCCTAAGGTAACAAAACACACCTGCTTGTGTGACGTTACCATTTTTTATCCCTACAGTATGATTGGATGAGGAAGAAAACCTCTTTGTTGGTAGATGTAGTCAACAGACCCATGGAAGGTACGGATATTCAAGTAAATTCTTAAAAAACAGACAAACAAACCAAAGGCTTTCCAATCGGCACCTTAATACTTTATTTAGGAAATGTGAAAGAATACAATCTTATTGGAATGGTGTTCACTCAACTGGTCAAAAGATTTTAAATTTTGATTTGTCCCCTTCAATATATCTGTTAAACCACAGCTCAGTTCTTTTTTTGACCAGGTTGTGGAATGTAGGTTCATTACTCCTGTACATTTGGCTAGGAAATGTATTGCTGTGATTCACACTAGAAGGTCCCCCTACAAATAGTCTGTGGTTAACTGAAGTGTCTAACTTTCTTGCACTAGACCAATTTTACATTTGATCGGCATCATAATTCTAATGAATTTTGGAAGATCTGTACACCCTTTTAGAACTGAGACAGTGCTGCTTGACCTCCAATGCTTTTTCCCTTGTGGTGTATTACACATCTGTATGTTTTTTTTTCCCGTTTTCTTTGTTTTCATGTTTTTTGTCTGGTTTTGTGACTGAGTTTTGTTCTGTTGTCAGATTAATTAAAAATGGTTCTTTTTAAGAAGAGTAGAAGGTCAATGTTATAGTTCCTCATGTGGTCTCGAGGTTTTCCTTCTCAGTAGCTGATGGCCTCCAGTCCTCCAGTAAGTGTCTGTGTTCCAGGGGAGTTTGCGGGACTTTATGAAGCCTTGCCACTGCGCTGCTGGTCCGCTGACAGTCAGAGGCTGGTGTTCAGCAGCTACAAAAGGAACTGGAAGGTACATCCCCCTGGCCCTTGGCAATATTGTTATCGGTGCAATGGATTTCTGTAGGACTTGTGCACCAAGTCCAAAATTGTTAACTGTTTTATTCACCATACATTAATTTCATTTTCTTGTTTTATTTTTTTGTAAGTTTCTTTGTATTTGTTTCTCTTTTTTTCTGTCTATTCCTGCAACTTGTCATTTAGTGCATTCTGAGTGTTTGACCAGTTCCTCCGCCTACAGGAACTATTTGTAGTAGACAGATGCACAAGAAGAGTCACTCGTCTCGTTGACAGTGAGTGTCATATTTGTATAATTTTAATGTTCAGTTAAGCCAAAGATATTAGTTTTACATGATGTTCAGATGTGTAGGAAATGTGTTCTGCTCTTCTGACAGATGAGGAATTTGGCAGTTGGAAGCTGCTGGCCATAGAGATGGACCTGATGGTGGTCAGCTGTTCAGGACTCGACTGCCCACCATGCCTGGTAAGGATAAAAAAGCACACAAGTTTTCTTCACAGAAATCAGTAATGACATTTAATATGTTAATGTTTGAACACCGTGGGTAACAGCTGTGCAGTCAAGATCTTTGCAGGCCCCCCTTCTACCATAACATCTTCCACCTCCTTAGCAGGGGTATACATCTTAATGCAATCCATTTATAAAAGTACAAATTACGGCACCTTTTTTATTTCGTTTCGGTGCTGTTTCCACAGCTTTTATCACACAATTTAGATGTGCTCACACGTATCCCTGTCAATAATTGTACAATTTTACAGATTTTTTTTGCATTTTGTCACTTTTGTGCCTATGCTCCTACTTTAATGTGTGCAATATTTAATTTGTTGTTTTTTTGTATCAAATTCCATCTAGGTGCTACCATGCCTGGTCAGCTAAATGTTATCTTATTGTGTGCAGTGTCTAACATATCTTTTTTTTTTACAAGTCTCAGATTATTTTGCTTTACCATTTATACTTTTTCTAATAAAACTTTCTCCAATAATACAACTTCTAGTTAGTTCTCACTGTACCTTTGACTGAATGTTTAAAGTGACTCTTTCTTGTATAATGCATGCTGGTTGTGACCCATGCATTGTAAATTGTCAGAGAGTGGGATTCTTGCCTCCTCATGGAGGTGAAGCTGGGGTGACCTGGACCTCGCTGGAAGAGCCTCATCAGATCCCCACTTTGGAATGGAGGGTCCTGGATATCACTCCTACAGTGCAGGAGGAGAATACACAGTACTGTAAGTGGGAATTGTCTACTGTTTCACAATGACAATAACTCTACTGTCTCTAAAGAATAGCCTGTCTGGTTACCCTAACTAAAGCTAAGCAGAGGAGGTAATAGGATGAATAAATTGCCATCTGTATTGTTGCACATCTCATGACTGAATTCAGTGCCACCTTCATAGCTATTTATCTCCCTTTCTGCCTGTGTCTGTTTGTGTTGTGTGTACAGAAGGGGTGTATGTGTGTGAAACTTGAAGCATAAATCAAAAATGAAACACAGATGCTGTAAACTGAAACACTACTTGCTTGCTTTCACACCCCCAGCTACTTTGTACTCCACTGCAGATCCATTGCCTTTATGGCACAACACACCAAAGCAATAGATATTTTGACTTGAATACTTGAATTTCTTGTCCCCTATATTGAGTAAAAATATCTGGTGAGTGTCAGTAATGTCTCCTAATAAATGTTATTCTCTGTGCGAATTCAAAATTTAATGCTGAACGATTTGCAGTTAAAAAATGTAAAAATTACTGTAGGGAGGGTTTGTTTGATTAACATCTAACAAACCAAGTGTTGTCCAACCAGGTAATGTTCCCAGATTTAATTCCATCCAGAAGTCAGTGATCTTACATTCCTTGCGAAACAGATTGTCAGACTGTTTCTTTCTTTATATGTGTCTTTGTCCCTCGTAGCTGGCCTGGATTTTGGGGCCTTGCTTTTGAAACCCAGAGGCCCCAGGGGAGGGTCTAAGATTCCACTGGCTGTGTTCGCCCACGGTGAGAGACGTCACGTGTTGTTGACTCCGACTGGCTTAGCAGTCAACACAAGGCACTAATTCAATATAGTCCTGTTCCACTATGGCTTTGTTTCCGCACTGTGTGTCTGTGGGTATGGAAATGTGAAGTGTGTGAGTTGCCCTACCCTGTGCAGTAAAGATGCACTCATCTCTCGTAGGTAATGTTCAGTTTATTTGCTAGAATCCCACCTGTAACCAAGTGTTAAACGTAATAAGGAGCAGCACCTACCGACGTAGTGCATAGTGCATTTATTTTGCACAGTGTACAGATATTTTTTAGGTGAACTGCAGCATCCATGCAGAATTGGACTGGAGTGAATTCTTGTTGACCACATATATAGAGAGCTTCACAAGAATGTTCTGTCCTCCCCTTATGTTGTTAGGGTTAAAAGTGGAGGTGTCCATAGTCCACAGGGAACTGTAGAACTGAATTAAATCTATACACATGCAAGCAGACTATATGTGACTTATCAAAATAATTTTTAGAGTATCATTTTTGCAGAAGAACATTACAGTGTAAAAAATAGAGGTGAACTGCATGCAGTTCCCAGTTGCATGGAAAACTAAACTACTAGACTAATTCTAGATTTCAATAATAGTATTAATAATGATGATTATAATAGCACTGATTTAACAGTGATAAACACAGAGATGATGTATTAACTATGAAAATAACCAGCGATTAAAGCAATGAGTACAGAAAAAACAAAACATTATTAAAAACAATATAAGAATTATTATTATTATTACAATCCTTTAATAACAACAACAACAATAATAATAATAATAACAATTGAAATAATTTTAAAAATTAAGGGTAATTCTTCATTCAGACCTGTGAAAGAAACTTTTTATTAGGTGTTTGCCTCTTCCACTTGGAATTTGAACTATTTCTAGGAACAAAGGGAGCTACCCTCATGTCACATGGTATTAAAATGGCAGACAAGGGTGAACATGTTCCCCAGTGGAAAATTTATGTTGAAATTCTAGTTTTGGCATACCATTTAGATTTATCTATGTACCAAAGGCCACAGGAGCATCACAAAGATAAAATAAGTGACTCTACACCCCTACAGGCATTCCAACAGTGGTAAGGACAGTAGAGTGAGTCTTCTGAAGGTATCTGCCCACAACAGTTGGTCCCTCACTATAGGAGCCTTTCTATATGCAAATTAGGGAGGGTGTGAAATTAAATGAAAAATGTTAACTGGCAGCATGTGAAATCATAATTTACATTTGAAGAAATGTAAACAGAAGAACTGTAAACATAAACCACATTTTTTTACATTTTTGCAACTCGTTTATTTTCAATAGAAATGCCAGATATGATGTCCAAGCCAGTAAGCTGTCAATGACTGCAATACATGCCTGTTAAAAAGAGGAACCTGAAATGTGCTATATTCACTTCCTGAATGAGTTTTGCCCTTCAGTCTGAATGAAGAATTGCCCATAAACTGTTTTTAGTAATATGCTGTATACTCCATTGTTATTCTCTACTGCTTTATTAATTGCTTTGTTTTACTCTTGGTAATTTCATTATTTGCGTTTTATGTCTTCAGAGCCTTAGTAATAGGCAATTTAAACATTAGGGATAATATTGTGAGGTTACATGTTTGTGAGCCTTGTTTGATTCTGTGTGCATGCTGAAGAAGCCAGTAAAGCCTGTCAAGTCTGTGTATTTCTGCGTTTCTGTGCCTGAGCGGTACTGCTTATCTTTAACACTCACCCAACACTGTACCCTGTGCCATAGGTGGACCCCACTCCCAGTTTTGCGCAGAGTGGAACGTTTTCTCAGCAGCGCTGGCCAGAACAGGCTTTGCCGTGCTAATGGGTAAGCGGACACACTTTTACTGAATTTCCTGGTGTCGTTTTTTATTGTTGATACTGGAGGCATCTGTTGCAGTCAGAAATCTAGAAATCCTCACTCTTTGCTGCCAGAGAATGTGAAGTGCAGTAATAGATACACTTGTTCCAATCCAACTGTGTTCAGACGTTTGGGAAGTCGGTTTTTTAAGTCAGAATTGTTAGTATGCCCATGTTTTCTGTCACATTTATTCATGGTTATCTTCTGTTGAAAACATTCGAGTTATAAAGATTTAAAAACTGCTATAAATCAATAATAATAATTAATAAACATCAGGGGAGAGAGAGGATGCACCGTGGACAGAACACCAGTTTGAATTCATCATATTCTAGTAATATAAAGCAACATTAAAACTGAGTCATTTCAGAATGCACAGTGCAGACATCCACACTGAAGACTGAAGTCACCGGTGTGTAAGACGTGTGTCTGTGATATCAGTGCTGATGATGAGCTGTACGGTGCTTTTGCAGTGAACTATCGGGGATCCACTGGGTTTGGACAGGACAGCATCCTCTCTCTCATTGGCAACATTGGCAGCCAGGATGTGAAGGACATGCAGGTACATGAACATCTTTGTCATGTGATGTTTCATAATACATGTTGTTTATTTAAATTTCAACCCTACTGTGCTACACTTGAGCAGTGCACTTCATCTAAGCTGCTCCAGTAAAATGTGCCCATCTACATCATTAGATGCTGTGGAGAAAAGCATCAGGTAAAATAAATGTAAATATAACATCCTTTTCAGCCACAACTTATTGCAGATTAAGTCTAAATCACATTCTGGTATGGATCAGTGAGTAAATAAAAACAATTGACACTGATAGAATAAATTTGTGTGAGATGATACATCTTATGAGGTCATTAATTTTTATCTATTAAAATAAGTTATATTTTGTTTCTATAAATTGATTGACAAATAATTAAAACTTTTTAACAATATTGCGTGCAAATTTTGATTCATGCATCATTCTGTCATTTTTCAAAACATTTTTAAAAATTTATTCCCCCCCAGCGGTCAGTGCTGACTGCCTTGCAGAGCGACACAACTCTTGACCCTAAGCGAGTAGTAGTGTTGGGTGGTTCTCACGGGGGCTTCCTGGCCTGCCACCTGATTGGCCAGTATCCTGACTTCTACAAAGCGTGTGCAGCCAGGAATCCTGTAATAAACGCCGCCACCTTGTTGGGCACCAGTGACATTGTTGACTGGTGAGGTGCCCACTGATGTCATCTTCTGCCTGCACTTGTACCAGAGTCCTGCATGTCATCCCCTCTGCCACGGTGACTGTTACTCAGTGGAACTTCTTTTCTGTGTGGCCAGGCGATATTCTGTCATAGGGCTCCAGTACTCGTACGACCGAGTACCCAATCCTGATGAGCTGGCGACCATGCTGCATAGCTCTCCCATAATGCACGCCTCGCAGGTGAGCCACTTCTGCAGTTCCCTTTAGTGACACTCATTTGTGTGAATTGGAGCTGTTTATTTTTCCTGTGGTCTTAGATCAGAAGCCCGGTACTCCTGATGTTGGGAGGAAAAGACAAGAGGGTATCTCCTCACCAAGGCCTTGAACTTTATCGTATACTGAAGAGCAGGGGCTCCCCTGTCAGGTTAGAGGCAAAACTGCACCCGGGTTTTATTGTGGGTGTTTTTGTGTGTGTGTGTGTGTGTGTGTGTGTGCGCGTGTGCATGTGTGATTTTTGCTAATGCTTAGACACTCTGTGCAGGTTGCTGTGGTTCCCCGAGGATGGCCACTCCCTGTCACGTGTGGACACCCAGGCTGACTGCTTCCTCAACACCACGCTCTGGTTTCTGCAGCACGTGGACATCCACTGAATGGCCACCATGCACGGTCAGCTAGACCGGACCTTAACTGAACCTGTGCAGCTCTGATCTGCCGAAAACTTCATTTCGCTGGTTAAAGATCCTGCACGTAATCTGGATCAGTGCTGAGTCTCTGGAGATGAGTGCAGGTCAAGCCTGCCTCCCTGTTGCCAACTGCTCTGCTGGTACTAATGCCCCCTCCCCCCACCCCATGTCCCCTGTATCCCAGGAAACTGGCTCAGAAGAAGCTGGTTTTAGTCTCACTAGCTGGACCCCCAGCTGTTGTTACCTCTCTTTTGCTGGAGCGGATGGTGTGATTGAGGGAAAAATTAGTAAGAATATGTGCCATGCCGGAGTTACAATTTACATGAGTTGCATTACCGTAAATGGTAAGTATTGCAATTGAAACACTGCCGTATTTCCTCATAACATTTAACACCGTGATCGGTGGTTATGATTACTGAAAAAAAAAGAATGACAAGCACTTCCTTTCTCAAAATGCATATTCATTTCTTAGTATTTGTTTGAGATTGAACACATATGGGAATACTGAGAATGATAAAGTTTTGTTTGTACTTAATACACTCATGTTTAGCTGTATCTGGCATTAAGTTAATCGCATTCCTTTGTAGATTTGAATGAATTTGTGGATTTGAATGAATGTGCTGCAGTGGGAAGTGGACAAAGTGCACTGCAGTACTCCCGGTGCCCACGTGGAGGCAGTAAAGGAATGACGACACATTGCATAGTGAAAAGGCTTCGATACTGAAAGTTAATGAATTCAGTTTTTGTAAAAATCTGCTAACTATCGTAAGAATGAACAGTATATTTAAAATTTTTGTCAAGTAGAATGCAAGTCTGCTGTGGCGCCCTGTGTTTACATACTCACTTTGAAAATGAATTTATTAAGGGCTTTTCACCAGATAACATGACCTGGTCTTCCTCAAAACAGCTGTGCAGGGATTATGGGGAAACTGAATTGGAAATAATTTTTTTCAAAATGCCAGCATGGTATAAATAAAAATTGTTGTTTTAAGCATACAGATGTTGGGCATAAATTCTTGGCTTGATCGTTCTGTGTGACATATCCCTATTTTATGTTTTTAATTGTTTCTGGCTCAAGTCATACCTAATTAATATTTATTTATGATGGTGTCAACCTGGCCTTGTGTTGCCTAAGCTTGATTTCAAACATGTTGAAAATATTTATGTCATGCCAAGGTTTAATGGAAACTTGTGGAACATCAGCGGGGTGACGGCACTCGCTCTGGGGGAATGCTGGGGCTGGGGTCTCATCTGAGCTGAATGGAGGTGCTCCGTGTTCTGACTGCTGGCCAGTAGATACATTAGGGCGGCTCTGCCGCAGCCCTCGTGTCCCAGCACTCAGTCCCAATGTGGTCTCCCCACCCAGACATATAACCATGCTCTGTTTACCGGCCCAGCTTTACCAAAACCCTTCCGGACTTAAATAAATGTACCAAAACCTTTCTCTTAACCACAGTTGTCAGATTTATAGCCATTGCAGCTCTGAAACATAGATATTTGAGATTCCTGTTATTTATGGGCATATAAAGCCATTGGAGTATACTTTGTCATATATTTTTGACATCCCCAGTAACGTGTTTCATGTTGTTTTGTTCATTTTGGCAGTACAAGTAAACTGAGCTTATTGCTAAAGTGTACTTCTGTTGGGCACCTTTAAAGGGATGTCTGAGTTCAGGTGATACCTGTGGGATGTAATGGCCAAGTTGACATGTATGCACTTCTTAATGTTGGCTTTGGCTGTCACCCACGTTGGAAACAGCGCGGGGTGAAAGTGATGGTATAAGCGTGTACAGTGGAAGGGGTCAGGCACAGGGGTCCTGTAGCACCGGACATGTACAGAGTTGCCCCCTGTAGCTCCTCTGAGCATCTTTGCAGCTTCAGCAGTAGCACAGCTAGTAGCACTGACCTGAATATGTACCTAAAAAATTTAAAAGCGGTTAATTCTAATAGAACAAAACCACGAAGATGCATGCAAGTCCACCAAATTCTATTGTATTTTATGTCTCTTGTGTGTTTGATTACCGTAGTCATTCAGACTTATTTAACTGCTGAAAGAACTGCGGAAAGGTGTGATGAGCCACAAGGAGAACAGGAACGGCGCTGCATCCGGAAGGTGGTTTGGAAACTCCTGCGGATGGTAAAGATGAGCAGCATTTGTTTGCAAAGCAAAGTTTGTTTCCGTCTGGTTCCTCCATCATCCCCGCTTCCCCGTAAGGATTGGGCCTGGTTACCCGACCTTGTGATGCTCTTGTCACAGACGGACAGAGGTGGAGCAGTGAGTATTCCAACTTAAGTACTCCTGCATAAGTATGTACAGTACTTTGTGTGTATTACAGCAGCGGGGGTTCAAACCCAGGGCATTTTACTGTAATTGGGCGGCTGTACTATCTATGCTACTTGCTGCATGTGTGACTTTGATGGAAGGCTGAGAAAGAGGGGCAGTACCTCTGGTAGCTCAGGACGTTGCTAATAAAACAAACACTGGCTTTAAACCCCAGTAGAGTGAGAACAGCGCTGCTCTACCCTGGAGTTGCACGACAGCTGAGATGGAGCACATTTCCAGTGTCTCTGGCTGGTAGAGGCATGAAACATGAACCCTAGTGAGTCTGGCAGTGTGGCATCTGATTCTGTGGCACTTCCTTCCAATGCTAACTTATTCTCTGAAAGCACATGGATTGGGGTAATTTTTTTCCCCTCTAAGTCTTTCCAGGGGTTTGCGTAAGTTTTCTGAAGTTTTTGGTTTGATTTGCATAAAGAGAAAGACAATGCAGTGCTGGAAAGTTTTGCATTCCCAAAAGAAATGCGGGACAGCTGAAACCCAGTGAAAGTTTATACAGCGTTATCCTTCTAATTTTAAACGTGATTGGTGTCAAAAACGGCAGTTCCCACCATTACCGGTCAGAGATACAAGATGATGTGCATGCCAAAGAAAAGAAGAACAGAAAACGCAAAAAATTGACATCAACATCCAGTTTTTAAATGTTATAGAAATTATGTTGATTATCAGGGTGGAATGGAAAGGAAACGGCACATTATACATTTGCAGGTTTTGCAGTGTTCTGAAGTTAAGGGTAGAATTGAGACAGATATGGGCTTTGCGTCATGTTTGCTTGGTGAAGTTCTAGTTCTATTTTAAGGTTTGAACGCTGTTCTGGGCTGCTGGAGTAAACTGGTGTGGTGACTAACCAAAGCACGTATTCAGCTCCTTATTACCCTGAGCCACCACCCTGCAGCCACACAGTCTCTGTAGTCTCCTCATTCCTGGCAAATGCCTTTCTCTCCTTTCAAGGTTCTTATAAAACCCACCACAAGCAAAGTATCAGAGGATCAGTTATGAGGACCAGCATACTCTTACTGATTCCTTGTGAAATAAGACTGAAAAAAATACGGTGATTCTTTGATATTCAAACTCCATATCCAAGTTTTCACTGTAATGGTTCCTTAATATTAGCACCTAAATACTGGTATCCAGCTGGAAACTTTTTCTATAACAAATTTTGTTTTATAACTCAGTGACTAACAAGTGTGCTGTACTGAACACACTGCGCTGTGGTATGAACACACATTCATGACATCACACTGAAGTTGTGGGTTCATAGTTATATAGTGTTTTGTGATGGGCTGGAGGACATTTGTTTGTTTTCCCCATTTAAAATGATGCAAATTAGACACTCGGACTCAAATGTATTTTTAAGGCCGAATTAGATTCTGATATTGAGGGCTCACTGTGGCAGGACAGAAAGTGACACTGTCCTATGGCAAAGTGTGCTGCAGTTGGTGAAAGCTGTGAACATGACCTGAGGGGTGTGGAAACACATGGGGACCCCCTTTGGCTGCTCTCTGAATGCACCCCACAGATGGGGACATAGCTGCCAGCAGGTGATAGGATAAAATAGGTTCCAGAAAATGTTTTTGATGACTTCTGGCTGCACTCTGTTGTGTAATTTATGTGTGTATGAGTGGGGAAAAAAAAAGGAATAAATCCAGGAAATTTCCACTGTTGAACTGAGTGACGCTTCCTCAACACAAACTGGGCTGTTTAGAGAAACTGCTATAGTCCTCCTGCTTAGGCTTAACAACCCAGCATGGATGTCCACACCTCAGAATCCTATAAACTCCTCTTCAAACATGGGCATGGAGTTTGAATAAGAATGGTGTCTAGTGGTTATTCCATTTTTTTGTTGATGCTTGTAGCCTTCAGTAATGCAAGTTTCTCTAATACATGGATTTATGGTGGACAACAGCACAATCGGATGGAACACTCTGACAACTTAGAGCACTGAAGAACATGTCCAGCAGCAAATGTCTCCCTCTACCGTCTAAGTAGACCAGTAATTTGTCTTATTTCACTTGCTTTAATTAATCTTGACTAGACAGCAATATCCTACTTACAGCATTTCCTTATGGGCTCAGTAGGTCAAGATCTGCTTTTCCCCCAGGTGGCTGTTCTAAGTAGGATTCCACCAGTGAATAGTTATTTGGATTTAGAGGTTTGGCCTGAGAAGAGAGAAGCTTTTTTTTTTTTTTGGTAGAAAAAGTGCTGCAGGATATGGGGGGAGATGGAGGTGAAGTGAAACAAGGGGGAGACCAGCAGCCTACAGTAACTAACCAAGCAGGATTGTGATCAAACGAAAGCAGTGGTGACAAAGTGGCGTTCAGAAGCACATGTTGACAAGGGTGGGGTTCAGGGTGTAAACATATAGTAAGGAACAAGTGACGGGGCACCAAAGCTGTGCAGTGAAGAACTTTGGAACCTTAAAGTCAGTGTCCATAGTGGGTCAGCAGCTAAAATTCCTTCACTGGGAGAGTGAGAATTCACTCCAAAGTTCCCTGTAGCTGCTCACAATCTTTTCTCCAGGCTGTGGAAAAGTAAACATTTGGCATATTACCATAATCAGTACATTACTGCCTTGGAACTTCTGAACAGTTTACTTGGTATCAGCAAAATGAGTAATGCAGACATTTTACTACTCTGCTTTATAGTACAATGTAGTTACCCAGGAATTTGCATCATAAAACATTGTAAGATTAAATCATGCTGCTATGTATTTGATGACAGTATTTGACCATCAAGCAGTTGATAAAATCCATAAAACTGACATGTGCAGGTTGAATTAGTGGACATTCTGAACAGCAATGAACTCAGCTGATAAAATGCTACCTGTCATCCTTACTACAGTCATATCCCAGTCAGTCAGTCTTAAGCCTCCTCTGACCCATTTCCTTCTCCGTTAGGGTTCACCTCCCTGGATGGTGAAACAGGGTAGCCGGTACTGTATTGAATTGAACTTGGCCAGAGGTGCGATGGAGAGAAGGTGGGAAAGCAAGTGTTGGACCAGCTCTGACTGTATAGCAGCAGGAAGAACTGCAAACGCCAACATCCTGACCTTCAGTCTTTACCCACTGCAGGTTAGTGCTGCAAGTCAACAGCAAACACTCATGGACAGTTAAGCATTTGCACTGTTTTTGCATTGTTACTGCTGTCTAGCAAACATGAAGAAGTCCTTTACAAGTGCAGTGCAGAGGGACACATGTTGCCTGTAGTAAGATGGCAGAGTGAGGAGGTAAAGTGTTAATATTGTCTTGTGCTGCAAATTTGCATTATTCTGCAATGTAGTGGTGAATAATACATCTGCTGGGCTCAAAGCAGGCAGAATCACCCCTCCTCCCCAGCCCACACCCCATCTCCTGCTGTCAGCCTGCTTTGCCAAACTTGCATCATGCTTCTCCACTGCTGTTATTTGTTTCTGTAAGCTCAGAGGCCTTGCTGTGCTGCAAGGTCCAGATTTTCTACGGTCTCAACTCCAGCATAGAGTTTTACGGCACAGACGCCTTCAGAAAGGAAGGATCTGGGAAAACTGAAACCAGAACAAAGTTGGACTGTCAATTGCAGGCTTTTGTTTTCCCCCTGGGGGGGCACAGCCCAGACAGGTTCAACTGAAACTTGTGGCTGGCAGTTTACAAGTGAGTAGAGTGAAGTGTGAGGGATACTGAAGACCCTTATACTTTGCCCACACACACACACACACACACACACACACACACACACACACACATGCCTGTACTTGGAAGTCCTCCCTCTCCTGTGTTTCCCTTCATTCTCACGCCTCCTCGCAGCCCTCAGTGTCAGCCATCTGGACGTGATGGCCCAGTGCTCTCTCTCACTGAGAGACACACACACACACACACACACATGGGCCTTTTCTCTTACACCATCATACGTGCCCACACATGATTTCAAACTTAAAAATCCTTGAACACTCACTTGCTTCCACATAGCTGCAGCCCCACACAAACCCCCTCATAGGGGGGAATCAAACTAAAGCTGCATTTGCAGTCCTGGCTTTTCATCTGAGTGCAAGCAATGAGAAGTACTGGAAAGCTTTGTGTCGGAATGGCAGAACAGCCTGGAACCTCCCCACTCCACATGTTCCCCATCTACACTGTTACCACCCCAAAGTGACTAGGGGTATCAGGGTGTAACATTAACTGTTTGGACACTGGTGGTTTAGATTGGGACAGAAATAAAGGGGGAGGGGGGAGAGGGATAAAAAAAAAAGCACAGAGGATTTGTGCAAAGGTGATTTACCACACATACACTTGTGTGTGTGAGAGATAGTGGAGAAAACGCATCTAAAAGGCACACAGAAAGGAACATGAGGAGTTAAAGGAAAGAAATCAAAACCAAACAAATTAACCAATTTAGTGGAAGCCATGCCGAGCTAAACAAACACAAACCAAAATAGGCCTTCAGTATCTGCTGATGCCTTAACTAAACTACACTAACTACCCAAACCAAAACACATGCATTACTTGCCATACCTATGGTGGTTTATTTAAAAAAAAAAAAAAAAAAAAAAAAAACCTACCTACACAAGTGTATCACATGATGTTCTTACCTGTCCACTTTCCCCCAAAGCCACAGTAAACCACAACACTGGTGACCAGACAACATAGAAGCACAAAAACTGAATATTAATCCAGTCCAGCTCTAAACTAATCCAAAGGGTCCAACACTAACTGTTTTAAATGTTGCCGCCTTCATTTTCATTGGCCGGATGGTTATGATGATGTTTTCCATAATGGTGATTGGCGGAGCGAAGGACCAATGGCAGCCGGATTTCTAAACATTTAATGATGGCAGCAAAGGCAGCAGAAAACGCATCAGCACAAAACAGTGCGTTTTGTAGTGACCCACACTATTTTTTGTCAGCAAGGAGGTGAAAAATAATAGCAATTCCTACAACTGAACTCAGAATAGGACCCCGTGGTGTGAAGTTTCACCACAGCTGACATTAATAAATTGATGCGCTACTTTATGTGGAAACTGCCCAGTTTACAGTGACGGATGATGGAGGAAAAGGAACATAATCTAGTGAAGGATGAGGTGGTGTAGACCTGCTCAGAGGGACCACGGTGCCGTCCTACCTGCACGTGGGCTTTTCTCTTCTCTTTGCGTTCCTGCCCACGTTCCTGACAGGTCTGCTCCCATTTTGCCCCAATCCTGCTTAATTCCAGCCCCACTCCTGTGCTTCTGCTTCTCCTTCAGGTGCTTTGTCAGCACCTTTGATCAAATGTGAGGGTTTAAACCTAGATACCCTGGCAATGAATTCCTGGATTCTGGGTGTGATCTTCAAAGTATGGCCACCACAGGAGATGAGGATTTAGTTTTTTATAGCAACAGATTTTGTTTGTTTGTTTGTTTTTTTAAACATGTATCGCTTTGCTCATAGACCCCCGCTTTGTGTTCTCTTCCTGGTGGGAAGCAGCTGTCCTTTCCAGCGTGGCATGTCGACCCCGGAACATGTGCTCATTCAAAGGGTCTGGTGTTCACAGGGTCCCCGGTGCTTTTCGAGGCACAAAATGGGGGATTTTACCACATCGAGCACAGTGGGTACAGGGAAATGTTAGTGATAGCTTAATGAGCAGGAGAACTTGGCACAGAGCTCTGTATCCAATGGCCTGGAGGTGTCGTAACTCGCCTTGCTGTCTCTGGGGGTCAGGGTCCATTTAGTTATTGAATAGCCATGGAAGCACTCTGGCACAGGCAGCTCTGCTCCCTCTATGTGCTGCTTGTCCCTTTTTCCATCCCCTTTGGCCAAGTAAGAGCCGTACACTGGTGCTGTGATGTGTTCCACTTGGCCTGCCTGGCTCAGAACTACCTAGATATAACACGGTGCAGCAAAGAGTGCAGATCTGCACCCTTTTACCTTCTGGGGGGACAGGGGCTGTGGGAGCAGATGCATTTTCTTCATTTTTGCATGAATGAACTGCCCAGATAAGCAAGCATTTCACTTAAAGGCCTCACAAATAAGTGTCAGTGGAAATAAATGTGGAGGATACAGAAAGTAGGACATTTCTGTGCCTCAAATGTGTTTTCAATTTGTGCCTCTGAGAAGTCAGATGTGGGCCTGATGGAAAAATTAAAGCGGGTAAAAATGAAAAGTAATTTTAAGGGAGAAGTTGTGCGTGGACGGTTGCCATGACTACAACCAGATCATCATACATTACTTTTCTGCTAGTTATCTAATTGCTCCCCAAGGGGGAGGCGGTTGGAACCTCCCTGGCCCTAAAGGCAGGTCTTACATTCTGTCAGCAGACTTTGCCAGTCCACAAACACGACGGCGGACATCGCGACATGCGGTTTGAAAGACAGACATGAACAACACTGGTAGTTTCACTTTTCTTAACCGCTCAATCATTTGTCATCCTCTGGCGCTCTTGTTCAGTTAGCTGTTCAGCTGGGTGTCCCCTGTTTGCGTCATCTTCTCCGTTGTTTCTGTGTACCAACTCGTGCACAAGAACTGGCTTTGAAACGAAAAATAGGATAAAATTTTGCAATTGCGATTAGGTTAGTTCCTGCTCCTGAGATGCACAAATTCTGCCCTGTGTCCTGTTTCATACTCCTTGTAGGTGCAGGTCAGTTCATCCAGGTTTTGTTCCCTCTGGCCTTTGGTTGTTGTTTTGTTTTTAAATATGGTTCAGTGCCGCAGCGATGGACACAAACGTAGCGAGAGGTTGCGGGCCGGTCTAGAGAGTCTGTTTTTTGTCCAGACCGGCTTGGCCATCAGTTGCTTCCTGCGCTGTCCGGACCCTGTGTTTGTTCTCCAACGAAGCCGCTGCTTCCGGCAGAGTGTAACCCACTGCGTCCTTCTTCTGGCCCCAGGTTTTCTCAGTTCTGTTTTCTGAACTCTCTCATGCTCCTCGCTGAGTAACACAGATGAACGGATCACACACAGGGTGAAATACTTCGGCTTCTGTAATTCAGTGATTAAACACACGCGTTTGTCAAAACCTCTTTAAAAACACCACTGTTTCTTTTCATGTCCTGGCAAATGTACTGCAAGATATGTCTTCAGCTTCATCGCAGCCCTGGAAAGTTACAGCTTTTGCTGTTTGGTGACTGTGGCTGTTTTTTTTTTTTTTTTTTTTTTGGTTTAACTTGAGTTTAGCTGCAACAGGAGGAAACTGCGTCCATCTTGGTCCTGAAGACAAAAAGAGCAAATAGGCCCTTTCTTTCAGAAAGTCATTGTATTGCCTACATCTTGTTCCCTAACATTCAACTTTCTAAGTCAACGCACCTTATCAGTTCATTTCATACTTATGGATTTGTTTGGAATATTATTATCACGTTTGTGGATTACAGTGCACCGTTCTCACATATTATTTATGTTTTTATCCTCAAGGTCAAGTGCAGTTGCTCCCAGGGGTTCATAAATCAGTCTTCCTGGGGCTCCTCCAATAAATATGAGCAGAACCTAAAACCATTTGACTACATTTTGATTGATTCTGATTCCTTCATGTGCTTTTCCAGTGAAACTTTAGATTTACAGAAGTTCAAGTGTGAGTTCAAGTTAATTCCGCATGGGGTATGATTTAAGGTATCTTGAGACGTGCGTTGCTGGGTGTTTAGTTGGAGATCATTACCTGTTTTTAGAGCGTTGCACTCAAGTCTATCCCTTTGTCACCCTTCTCAGATACTCTGATCACGTGCGACATTCAAAAGGCCCTGGATCTGGGCTTTTTGGTAAAAATCATGTGGGAAAGCAGAAAAATAAATCAAGTCTGGCAACTGCCAAGTTTTAATGACGTGTGAGTCGTGTTGAAGCACAGGAAAGCATAGGGAGGATAAACTTTCAAAACAGTCCTGTGTTCAGGAAGGTTCTTATGGCTGCGTGCTTGAGGACCTCCCTCTGGACAGGTCCGCCTGCCACTGTCCATCACAGACTGGGGACTGGAAGGCAGGATGACATGAGCCTCTCATTCACCCAGTCTCCATGCATCAGGTTCACAGTATTTCTCTCCCTTCTCAGGAGACGAAAGGTTATAAGAGACATGTTACTCAGCCGATATCAATAATCCCATCTTGGGAAACGAGTCACCAAGTTTCTTGACGTGACAAGAAAGCGTGTGTTCTTCTGCCTGGTCTTCAAAGGTTTTTTTGTCAGGCATTCGAGATGAAATAAGAGCATGTTGGGCTTTGAGATCAGACTGAAGGGTATGGATTGCGAGTCCAGGGGTCTTGCATTGGTACCCCGAATTGAACTGCTTTGGAGACCAACTTTACTATAGTATCTGCTGAAGTTCCCACACCACCTGTCAGAAGAGCAGGAAAAAAATGAAACAAACGCAGGGCTGAAATTAAATTTAAACTGTAAAAAAAGCGCGCTGCCTACATTTAGCTCTGAAATCTATTTTTTTTGTAGTTTGTCGCCAGTCCTGTCACATATTATTTATTGTTCATCTATACATTGTATTAATCTTTATATATACAGATGTGATCTAAATATGTATTATCTTCTATTATTCTCTTTTTTCTTTCCATGCTCCCTGTATACCTGCTGTTTATTTCCACACTAAACAATTCTCGATTTTTACTGATATTTTTATTTTATTTACATTCCTAAACCAGCATTTGTCATTTCCAGGGCTTTGGCAGTATTGTCATTGCGATGAAGTTCTATGACATGTTTTTTTTTCTTTTTTTTGTTCATTGAAATATTTATCTTCTAATTTGTCATAATGACTTTTAAATTGACTGCATGTTTTCCCGGTGAAAGACTCAACAGCAGCTTCATTTCCCAGCCAAGTGTTTGAAATTTCTGAGCTTTATCGCCACCAAAGGCGTTAATATCCGGGGAGCTGAGCGTGCAGGAGGGAACTGTGGGATTTTGCTCGGTGGGGAAAGGTGTTGGGATGTGTGTGAGGAGCCGAGGTTGTTTTCCTGTCATGTGAGCAACGTTCACAGACCAAGACCGAGGTTGTTCAAAGCCACACTTTGAACTTTGAGTTATGCTGGCCGACAGTGAAAAATTTGCCTTTGGTGTTATTAAATCTGCGTCCTGTCAGGGTTTAACCGTTGCAATGAAAATAATGAACAGGGCAGAAGTGCGACGTGCTGAAATTGCCGTGACGGGGGGGTGACGTGCCCAGGGTGCTGTGAGGAAGATCAAAGTTTGGTAGCACACAATATTTTCCTGCACCTGACATGTCACCCCATCTTGTTGCTTCCACCTCCAGCCACCCAGGTTCATAAAGCTTGAACCACTTTTTTTTTGTATTTCTCCTTTACTGCCTCCCCTTGTCCCTCTGTCTCCCCTTTCTCCATCCCACATCCTCATGTTATTGCTGTTTCAGCATCTTGCTCTCCTCATCTGTCAGCCTATTGGTTCAGTTTAGAGCTTCAACCATGACAATATTGCCAAAGCAGTGGAAACAACAGTATATGAATGTCAATAAAATAAAAAATATAACATCCCAAATCTGATATAACAGATAGGAAATCAGTAATGAGAATGAAGGATCGTGTACTGTTGAACACCCTGACAGTATATATAGAATATATAGATAGACAGTACATACTATATAATATTATAGGAAATATAGATATATATAATAGAAATATAGATTCTGTTGCTTTCCTATGTGCTCAGCCGCCCTCTGCTGTGCTGTGCTGTCCTGCCTAGTGTCTTGAATGAACAAACACTTAAGGCTTTTAGTGGGCTTGAGGGGTTCCGGGATTTCAGCACTCCTGCCATTCACACGCACACACGCACGCACGCTAGCACTTGTTCCTTTGTACATGCAGAGTGCGCACAAACACACACGCCACCATTGCCTGGACTGCGGAGATTGTGCTGAGCTGATATCCGCCAATTGAATAGCGATGGGAGGGGGGGCTGTGAAGAACATGAACAATGGCACAGGCGGAGCCTGGAACACATCTGGTCCCTGAAATTACCAAAGGAAAGTCTGATAAAGACTTTGATTCAGGCTTTAGGAAATAAAAACATTTTTCACACCGCACTGGACTTAAACGTAGAAGTACGGGCCCCATAAACTCACAACAAAGAAAATGAAATTAACCAAAAAAGCAACGTCTGTTTTCGTTGTTTGGTTTTTTTAAATAGCCGTTCTTTGTTTTCTTTAATCCCTTAGTTCATATCCGTGTTAAACTTCAGGTCCTCGTCTTTTGTTTACAGTGGTTTCCCCGAAAGGGTTCAAAGTGATTGACAGTGGAAATTAACCCACAGCTGAAAATGCCCCGCAGGGTGAACCTCACACAATACCTGGATGCAATTTAAGGATAATCACTAGTATAATTCGAATAGTTTGACCTGAGGGGGAAAAGAATGCAGTACATTTAGCATCTGGCTCTGATACCCAGGAGGCCGAGCAGCAGAAGCAGAATGGTGTTGGTTTATTGGTATTAGTAATTGTGATAAGGGGACAGGGGCGTATGTGGGTGGGTGGCGGGGCAGGGGGTGTGTGGATGGGGGATCAGCAGGTGCTGGCCATGTGTCCAGACCTGGGATGGATTTTTAAAAAGCAGCCTTAAAAAAACAAGAGTAGGAGTTAATCATTAACATTTTTTCAGTGATGATAGTTTTTGAAAGTCAGAGGAGGCTGTGGTCTGACACTGAAAGGTCTCTGTTCTCCTTCCTTATGCGGGCTTTACATCTGCAGCTGTCAAACTCGTCCTCTGCACACGTCCATGGTTATGGACGTTCGAAAAGATGCCTTTTAACTTGGGTTTAGTGATGCGTCACAGCACCGAATTCTGGCCTCCTGCTGGGCGTGTTATTCGGAGCTTTGTTCTGGCGAATTATTATTCATTGTTTCATCAGACGTCTTATTTTGAGAAAAGAGAAAAATATAAAGTGCACCCAAAGGACAAAGTACAACCAAAGAAGAAGAAAAGAAACATCATAGAAGTTTTTATCCCTGAGCTCTATGTGAAATTTGTTGTTTTTATTTGATGAAAAGTGGCCGTGTTTTTCTTGTTAGTGTGACGTCACCTGAACATTGTCGCTTGTTTCAAGGTCTCGTCTGTCTCGTGTGTGTGTGTGTGTGTGTGTGTGTGTGTGTGTGAGAGAGACCATCTTTATGAAACTTTGCACTCTGAGAAATAACTGTGTATCTTGTTGTGATTTTATTCAGGACTTGTCAGCTTGTTAGGCAAACAGATGAACTTCAAGAGCTTTCTGACGATAATTCTGGGCGCCGTCCATGCGGCCTCTTTCTGTAAACAGTGTCAGTGCGATGCTATGGAATACACTCCATCCCATCCTGCTCCTCTCACTGCACTTCCCCTCAACCAAGCTCTGCTGTGACATGGTAAGGACTTCTATCAGCACCTCAGTAGCCAGGGACATGATGGCCTTATTATCCTTCTTGCCCCTTGTCCATGTGTCAGATGTTCAGTGGTCCTCAGAGTGAGCTTTGATCAGGAGGGGTCAGCCAGCAGGGCACATGGAGAGGCCTTCCAATTAGCCCGCTTATTAGCAGCAACGGAGTTAACCGACGACCACAAGAACCTGGACTGCTCGGTAATGTGAACATCTCATCTGAAAATGTCCACAGAGCCACAGGTTCATCACGATGCTTTTTTCGTTGCATGATTAAGTAAATGGGACTGAGAAAAAGGAATCGCGAAAGCTTTCGTTCAATTCTAGGTTCCATTTAACTCAGTTTATTTATAAAGGCTTCATCTCACACAGAGACCCAGAGCTGGACATCAGAGTAAAACACCAGAGCAGATATAAAAAATATCAAGTAAACAGGTAAGAGATTAACTGTATTGGGTAACCCTGCTGGCAACTGAGGAGAAGAAAACAAAAAAATTCTCAACCAAAATAGGCCCAAATTTCTGGGGATCCGAGTACCAGCAGCTGCCCCCCGGACATCCTTTGTATGCAAATAGTGGCAGTAGCTGCAGCTGAGAAACTGCCAGTGTTCCCTGGTTGTCCGCAGGCAAGCTTTCTCTGTGGGGGGTCAGGTTTTGACAGGAGGGTCTCCTTGTTCTTCCTAATGAGTGTCTAATTCTTCTGCAAAACCCCAGTGTAGGAAAGTGCAGGGGGGAGGCTGAAGGAGTGCTGGTTATCCTGACAACTGGTCTCTGCAGCTGTGCAGCGCTAAGCAAAGCCAGACCAAAAACTGGACACAATTCCAAACCAAAAAAGGTGAGGACGAAAAACGGACCTCTGGGGGTCCAAGTGGTCAAGTGTGGTTGGTTCTGGACGCAGTTTCCCGTCTTTCTTCTGGTGCTTTTCCTCCTCTCCTTGCTGTCGCGATAAAGCTGAAAAGGACTCATTTGAAATTTTATCTGGTGAAGTGTGTTTTCCTCAAAGGGGCAATGGGGGAGGAGTGAGGCGAGGACCCCCCACGGTGCGCCGTCAAGGCCTGATGATGGAAACGCGGCGCAGTACATGGAAACCACAAACACTTCCATGCTTGAACGCAACACGGAAACCGCAGCTGCTGCAGCAGCAGCAGCATAAATTTGCCTCCCGTCTTGGGAAACATAATTCACACCAGTGTCCGTTCAGCGACAGAGAAACAAAAGACTGAATTTCGCTAACTTTGGAAAATTTTCTGAATCTTTTATTGATCGTAGGATATTTGGATTTGTGCTTTGCTATGGATGAAGATGTGTAGATGCACAGAGAAACATAAGCAGATCTGTCTCATTCATTGTGACTGAAATGTTTAATGAAATTTTTGGAGATAATTAAATTAACAGGTACTTTATGACTGATTTTGGGTTTGACTAATACTGGAGTTCATCAGAAACTCTGCATTATTTTGTCAGGTGCAAAGGTGGCCTTATGAGGGAGGACATTTTGAATTTCTGACCCAGCCAGTGCCAGGTAACTCAGCTAGTGTTTGTCTAAGATGAAAGCCTTTTCTGATCAGCCATAAAGCCGTCGTGGTCTAATTTACCAAAAAAAAAAATGTGCAAAGTGACTGAATGTCGAGACAGGAGACAAACCAAGAAAGAGACAGGAAGGATGCTGTGCACCGAAGGCGAGGTGATGTCCTGACAGGCAGCCTGAAGGTCCGTGAACAGCATTGTGCCGCACGAGGGGCCGTGTTTCTCCTGACCGGTGCGGATGTCAGCTGCACCATGCCTTTCCTTTCTCTCTCACCCAAAGTCAGTGCAGGAGCTGGGACGACACACCACTTCTGGGGACCCGTGACTCCAGTGAACGGTACCACCCTTCAGACAGGACTGTACACGATTCCATCTGCGGTCTGGAGAAAAGCTGTGGTCATTCAGACTGTATTCATTCATCCATTCATTCATTCACGCATCCATTCATTCATTATTAAAAACCTCTTCTCTTAACACAGGGCTGTGGTGGCCTGGAACCTGTCCCAGAAGCACAGGGTATGAAGCAGCTTGTACCCCGACCAGGACACCAATCCAACTGAGGACATGAGGATGTGTATAATTATTTATTCCATGTTGATTTAAGAAAATCATTGTACATATGCAACAATTATATTTCCTCATTGACCTGTTCTGGACTGTGAATTTTTTGCAGGTTTAAACCCTTAACGCTCATGAAGTAACCTTCATGCTTCCTTCTGTACGCCTCTTAAACACCTCCAAGGACCAGAGGCGGCTCTGTGTAAATATGGGGCTTTAGGCAGATTTAGGTTAAAGCACATTTTGCTCATACAGCTGGAGATGGAAAAAGTATGAGTGAGGATCAGTGATCCAAAACAGGGCAGTGACCCTATGATATAGTGGATAAAGTAGTATGTGCATGAATCCCAAATGACTATTGAAAAAAGATTACATTTATTACATTTAGACCATCTGATTTTAATACAGCACTCGGTCCTAAACTGGCCCACACAGTAAAATGACCTGAACTGCTTTTCTTGCACAAACTGAAGTGTCCACAGTGGGATTGTTAACTCCATGTCCTCTGTGGTTCCACCAGTTATTCTTCAAACACAGTTTCCAGGTTCACACAAAAGTTATATCTGTAATTTCCCCCCGAACCTGCCAGAGACAGTGCATTTATGTTCAAACACATACTTTTTCATGTTATTAAGTTACCGGAGAACATGTATTGTGGCTGAGTTGTTTAAGGCAGTTCTACTTGGATGGGGCCTGTTTTTTAAAGGTTTGTGCCACAGGTAATAGAGCTGTAACCTGACTAGTGGTGTAAAATACCTGTCTTGTGAACGAGTAGAATAACACAAGCCGCTGTCAGTTAAATAAACAGTTAGGCATTACATGAATATCGATACTAACAATATTGGTGAGTGAGCTTTTGAGATTTATTGATTCTCTTTTGCGTTTTGTAGATCCAGTTCTTGTGCTGTTTATGTGACTTGAGAAATCATTTTAACAGATAAAAGCCAATATATAGATAAGGTTGGGCAGCGAGTTTGTGGTTCATTGTTTTATGAATTTCAGCATGTCACCTTTCAGCATTTGGCTGCAGCGCGTTTAAACTGGCGCCACTACTGGCTACTGTGGGGAAAATAGGGCAGATAAAGGTGCTATTTCACCAGCCGCTTTACGCAGAAAATTCCGGTAAATCCTGCAGAAGGCGAGACGGCTCACACAGGTGTGTAGTCCTTTTCTCCCACCTTGATCCCCTTTGAAGGGAGAGGAATGAGCACTTAGGTTATTTTTCTCCCCCGGCATTGGGGCATTAATACAAAGGCAGATCTGGATGGCAGGACGGGAACCGTGTTGGCAGAGGGAAATATCCTTTGGAGATTTTCCGGTTTAAAAGGAAACTGCTCTCTGTCGTCTACACTAACTCAACTGTGCAGATGAGGGGCTGAAGCTGGAATGTCTGTTCACGCAGCTTGCTCATCTCCAAGATGCTGCACCGCAGCAGAAGCTGGTCTGTCTTGGGTTACAGTCTTCAAGACCAGTACTGCCCCAATACTTGTAGGTCTCTCCTCTGTCTTGGTCTCTCTTTAAATAAATCAAAACAAACTTGTATTTAGAAAGAACAGATTATCAATAGGCAATAATGGTGATGTGATCTTTCTTTTTCAAGGAGCAGGATGGATGGATAGAAGGAAGAAGGCCAAAGGGAGGGAGGGCAAAAGGGACAGCTCTGTCCTCTGAACTCATGGACTTGGGGTTAATATTGAGTCAGTGGGATTTCTCTAAGGGGAGATTCTCAGAGATGGACCTATAGGGGCTGAGCAGCATGACAGCCACAGGCCGAGTGGACAGAAAGAATGGCGTTTAGTGGCCCAACAGAGATCCGCGGAGGCAATTAGAGGACCGCCGCTTGCCCCCTGTTCAATGCCGGGGTCACATCAGTGTCAGGGTTCTTTTTTCCTGGCCCGGCAAAGGCCGGGTCCCGGGCTGCGATGGCGCCTTGGAGTGTTTTTGTGCATTTCAATGCTTGTTGACCTTCCTCTCATGGCTGGAGGGGTCCTGGGAGTGACGGTGCTGTCTGTGTGTTGCCCTGTCTCCCCTGCTCTTCACGTTTGGGTGAGATTTTCTCCCCAGCATTCAGTCATGTCCTGCAGTTAGAAGACGAAAAGGAATCACTGGATCCCCACAGCTGGGGTCATGGGTTTGCATTCCAGCAATAACACTGGGAACACTGCGAACACCAGAGAGCTGTTTTGCCATGTTAGAAGACTTGTCTGAAGTACGAGGGAGCACAGAATGTATCTTCAAAGGGCATTAATCATCATTACAGTGGTATCTGGCATAAGGAGAATAGGAAAAAGGGGTACAGGCAGAAAAATGGGTATGTGGTACAAAGGCATATATGTGATTCATTTATATTATTTGCATATCGATGAAGTCCTGGTTTTAGCTCTGTTGTGTAATTGCGTTGGAAAAAAATCATCTTTTTGAATTTTTGAAAATCAACGTCTCTTACAAAAGTAAGTTTGAGCAGTTATTTAATCATACAGCTTGCAAGCTAAGAGATGTTTTCAGTAAAATTAGATGACAATAACCTTTCTTAGAAAATCACAAAATGCTCAAGCACAGGCTCTCAAGTTAGCTGGGAACTACCTGGAGGCACAAGTCACTAGTGTGTGTGTGTGTGTGTGTGTGTGTGTGTGTGTGTTTAACTAGCCAAAGACGTACTTGTTTGCCAAATTTCAAGATAAAGAACAAACAAACAAACACATGGAGATTGAGCTTTGCAGGTCTAGAGATTTCCAACTGTAACCATATTGTACAGGAACACGAATATAAATGTTCTTGAGAATTGTGGAATACCACTTATATTCTCCAGGTTATAGCCAGCATCACACCTAGATTTTATTGTTTGGAGTGTTTGCCCTGTTAAACCACAAACAGGTTGTGTGTATTTGCTGTTTCCTTTTCAATCCAGCAGGCCAAAGCCAGCACAGTTCAGCATTGTTCACTGGCCTTCGTGAAAGCGCAAAAGCTCTGAGTCTCGTCTTATTCACCTGGCACTGACAACGTTTTCATTATTCGTCTGTCTTCCAGTGCCTGGCCATTATGGTGGGTGCAGATGGGATCAGGCAGAGAGAGACCTTCGGGGAGGCAAGGAATTTGCTTCTGTCTCTTAAGACAGGGATGAAGAGAGCAGGTAAAACAATGATGCTTCTCTGCATGGGCACCCACAGGGAGGACAGAGTTGGGGAAATGCACTAAATGAGGGTCTGGGGCAGACAGACACTGCAGTGTGTTCAGATGTAGAACAAAGTCATGTCTGCAGATAAGATACACAGATTTAGCCCATTTCTCCAGTGTTTATTTGTATTTTGATGTCACAATTCAGCCTCCTCCTGTAGGTTCATTGGCAGCAAAGCTGCAATGTGATACTACTGAGCACCGTGAGACATACAATACAGAAGAGCCCCGTACTGGAAACCCCTCGACAGAAAACATTTGTCTGGACTTATTGTAGTTGTATGAAAATAATACACTTGTGTATAAATACTGTCTGTACATTTTTATGTGAAGAGAGGTCAGGATCTGCTCTGGATTGTGAGGGTCAGTCTGTGGTCATGTTAAATAAGACAGCACACGGTCTCTCTTGGCTGGTTTGCAGCCTGTGAGAGAGTGCAGATGGAAACCAAGCAGGATGAGGTGTGCTTCTCCCGTGGGATCAGAGCAGAGGCTTCAGGTCTGGAGGACGGCATCCAGACCGTGGCCTTGTGCGATGACAGAGAAAGAAGACATACCTTTCGCTTTAACGTAAAAGACAGGCCACTACAATCTCAAAGTCATATTATTTTCTACCAGTAAACGCAGAGCCAGGCAGGCGTCCGGTCATCATCCATGGTGACTCAAAGAGGACCTGCTTCGATGAGAGCTGCTGGCCGCGAGCGTGGATTTGACACCGTCTCTGTCCGCCCCACCTTGCCTTCCACAGCCACCAGGAACGGCACTCACATTCCAACAGCAGAGGTACAGTCTCCTCTGTGATTCTTTTCCAAAACCAACTCGACACCATGGCGAACTGCTTGTTGACCTTAAGTTCCGCTCACATCCTCAGTTTTGGCTCATCATACCTGCCCCCCACTCCCTGCACTCCAGACCTGCTGATATATTAAACAGGAAACTCCCCACATTCTCATCTGACCCCCAGGAGGTAGGAACACTTCTTTATGGTTAAGGTACATCCCTTGACTCTTATAAAGCTGGGCATACGGAGGTCTTCAGGAAGCACGTAGTAGACAGTACATGTTTGACTCCAAACTGCCACATCCCAGAGAGAGTCTCAGGTCAGACCCCAGAAGGGCCAAGACAAACGGGTAACAAGAGCAAGGGGATTCATTGCAAGTTCCATTCTGTACTTTCTTTTCGTTTCTTAATTATTTTCAGTTGCTGTAGCAGATGCCTGCGATAGAACACAGCCACAGGGAAAAATATCATTTTAACTCTGTGGGTTCATTTGTTTTCATGTATTTTCACAATGATTTTCTTGCGATTTCTCTCACATGCAATGTTTGTGGCTATAACGTTTTAAACAAAGTGTGTGATCCTTTCTGTAAAAACCACGTGATGTTTTTTTCACAGTTAAGATGTTTCTGAATAAACATACAGCGATTCCTCATTAACCGAACTCTATATTCAAATTTTTGCTAACAGCTCTTGAAAATTAAAACCTATATGTCGGTGTTCAAATGGAAACTTTTGCTGTAACAAATTTTTATCCAAAGCCTATCCATAATAAAAAAAAAAAATCAACATGGAAATAAAAATCTAAATAAATTTAAGAATCTACAAATAAATACCATACAGTACGGTACCGTGTACTGTAATAGAATAATACAATATGTATTATAATAAACGCTGTTGTGTTCTCTCAGGAATTTACCGGAAGCCAACGCGGTGCCAACAGTGTTATCTGCTGTTTTTCCCAGTTTCGCTTTGTCTCAACACGTTTGCACTGCGGCACCACATTTATTGTGCATTTAATTTTTAAAAAACAAACCTATTTATTTAAATGCTGGCTGTTGTGTGAAACAGAGGTGGGCAGCGGGTGACTTTGACCCATGTTGTTATTCCCTTTACTCAATGTGTCATAAGACCGAAGTGGGGCCGCGAACCTCTCGTCTCCCATGTGTAACACTGAGACTAACGTGAAATGTGCTGTACTGTACACACTACACCGCAGTATAAACACGCATTACTGACAAAATAGTGTTTCTAATGAGGTACCTGGTTTTTACAGTGTTTTTCCTGCTCAAATGGTGGGTTGATAGTTCCAGTGGGCTGAGAGCACGTTATTTATTTATTTTTCCCATTTAAAATAATGGGAAATGGACACTCGGTATCTGAAAAATTCAATATCTGACCGATTTTCAGGCACGAATCAGTTTCGGATACAGAGGGATTACTGTAAAGATCAGCAATTTGCCTTGGCACGGTGTATGGCATCGCTCGGGTTTCAGGTTGCAGGGCAGGTGCTCTGAATAAGCCAGATGCTCAGTTCCCACACAGTTGTCTCCATCTGGGGCAACAGCTCCACCTCTTAGCCCTTCCTCCCTGCCATCAGGGGCACTTCATCTGGCCTCTTTGTTAGTGTCCAAACCTGAAATTTTCTCCCTGGGTAAATTGGTTCCAGATTTGCCTAATTCTTTTCAGAGGAAAACAGAATAGAACCAAAAAAAAAAACAGTGTACATGATTGTGGACATACGTGCGCACGCTCCTCAGCGTGTCCACGTGCACACGTCCGTACGAGACGCGTGTCCAGCGAGCCGGGAATAATTACCAGCAATCAGAACAGGAACCCAAAGGTTAGCGTGAAGACACGAACCCTACAAACTCATGGATCATGTCTACCCAAACGAAACATCAGGCCCCTAATCCAAGGCAGCGAAGGGGAGAAGGAGCGTGCAATGGCATAGCTAAGCACCAAAGCTAACCCTCCTCTCCTGCAGTCAAGCTGTGACCAAGGGATTGGACGTAGACTTATACAAAATCCATTTTCTCGTTTCATAACTTTTGTTCCGTGACGATAAGGACAGGGCTGCTGAGCCGGTGCAGTTGCTGGCCTCCCTTTCATCTCTCTGGCTTTGTCAGTGCAGAGAACAGAAACATAGATGCCGGCATGTAAATCGAGGGTTCGGTCAGTGGAACGTGTGGAAAAGGAGCAGGATGTTTTCATGCGCCTAAATAGCAAAGACTGACTAAAGCTTCTTTTCGATAAACTCTCGTCGTAATTTTTTTCGGAAACACGACTCTTTAGGTTCAACGCTAACCTCGGTCATTTGGTGACCTGCACACCGCATGCTGATCTGCCGGGTGATCTTAGTGACGTCACCCAGGTGAGGGTGACCGACGTCGACTGTCAGCATTAAGACAAAGAGAGGAGTGTGTGGGAGAAACCGGAAACAAGTGTGAAGCTCATCACAGAGAGCAAATTTCTGTCCTAAATCTTATGTGACGACTGAGTAAAGTGCAAAGAGGGATTTTTTCGTTCTCAGTTTGGTGGTTGCAGTTGCTCAAGGTGTTTGCAGGTCTTTTCCATGTCCTCCAGGCTTTGAAGCTGCAGAAAGTCTTATTTCAGACCTGGTGGTCTTGATGTCACTTAAATCTTGACTCAGCTTAAATATGGGCCCACATTTGTGCAGGAACTTTGGCAAATATGAAAAAAATGAAAAAAAA
The DNA here is from genome assembly GCA_900497675.1 of Arapaima gigas. NCBI lineage: Eukaryota > Metazoa > Chordata > Actinopteri > Osteoglossiformes > Osteoglossidae > Arapaima > Arapaima gigas. The sequence continues at coordinate 56,883 of UFQX01000284.1, forward strand.
CAGCAGGTGAGCATTTCAAGCTGCACCCTCTGCCTTTAGAAGGTGTGGTCACTTGTCACGGTGCCTAAGATAAGTGACAGCAAACATGCTTTTGGGTGGCCTGCGACTCTCTGTTGCCAGTGGACCATTTGCACGATGGCCCTTATTCCAGTGGGGGTCCGTTCTCCTTGCAGGACTTTAATTATTTTAATCTGTTTCCTTAAACGTTTCCCCAGACCGTCTCCTCCAAAGGCCCTAAATCAACTCTTCCTGGCTTTTAAGTCAGGATGAGGTAACCAGACTAAAGGATGACTTTTTCCATTATCTGGTTTAGAAAATGTTAATCTCTTTTGAGTTAAGTCTGGGATTTCAAGCCGTCTCGGCAGGGAAGAAAAAAATCTGTTTATTCAAACTATTGTGATGGCTTCAATGGAAGAGTGATTAAAAATAAGAATATAGATGGAGGGAAGTGGTTTGGCCCAACAATGCGCCACAGCGCAGGAAATTGAGTTTGAGCCGTGCGAAGGTGTGAGCTATTGGCTGTGCTCATCCTTTCTGGTGGGAGACACCCCCGTCCCGCTGAAGGGATTATTGACCCTGCTGACCTCTGCCCCATCCTCAGCCAGGGCAGGTAACTCAATATCTCAGAGGGAGATTTTGTGTCTTTAACCTCTGACCTTCCTTGCTGCTCAATCGCCACTGAAGCGGGTGTGAAAAAGAGGAGATACCTGTGGTTCGCTGCAAAGCCCAGAATTTAGCTACCAACCAGCAGCGAGACGGCGAATTAGAATGTCAGGATGTTTCGAATGTGATAAATCTTTTTAGAATGTAGGATTGAAAATATTAATTCTCAGAGGGAGAACTGAAAGATGGGCCTTGCTGTTGCTGACTGGCCTGGTGTAGTTGGCAGGTCTCTTGGGGGTCTGATCTCACAGCCATGGAAAGGAAGTCAGTCTGAGGGTTCTGTAAAGCTCTGCCACTGTTGCTGGGGCTCGTCTGTGGTTTGCAGTCCATAGCCGCTGGGAGCCATTTACCGGGCATCGCACATGGGGATTAGATCCAGGCACCGCATGGAAATGGGAAATTAGCTGTAGGTTGCAGGGCTGAGGAGATGTGAGTTGGAGGCGTCACCTGTATTATCCCAGAGGTGCTTTCGAGGTCCGACGAAGGTAACAGCTGAAAAGCAGCGTGAGGAGGTAGTCTTTCGGAGGAGATATTCTGATCCCCTCTTGCGATGTCAGCACCTCTTGATGCTGCTTCCCATGACCCTTGCAAGCAGACGGCAAACTAAGAAAGTGCCGATTAACAAAAACCATTCGATGGCTTTTCTTTTTTCTTCTTATTCAGGTGTGAGGTCTGCTGTTACGTCCTTCGCCGAGTATTAATATCCATTTGTGTGCAGTGATTACGCAGCTTGTCGTGTCCACATTAAACCACTGTAAAATATTTCCCGTGTTTTTTTTCTTGCAACCCTAGTAAATGTGTAAATTGAGAAATAAATGAGGTGGATTTGTTTTGGTGGCGACTTTGAAGACCTGCACAGCACTGGGAATGAGAGTGAACTAAAGAACATGCAGCACTTAATAAATCCATTGGTGTTTGCGAGGGTCGGAAGAAGTCATGCAGATACGTGTGTGTTTAACAGATTGGGAACATATGCTGTGGACTGTTGCGTGAGTAAGTGCTGATGCCTTTGTTCACACTCCCTGCAACCTGACACAAAGCCTGCAGCTGAGGCATAAGACATGCAGGGGGTGAACCGAACCCACGTTTTTGGTTTGGAGTATCGATGAGACCCTTGTGTTTTTGCACTTTTTTTGTATAGGAGCTTGTGTGTTGTCTGGGTTGGGCTGAGGGAGAACTGGTGGGTGACAGGGACTTGCGAGGAAGCGAGGGCAGCTCGTGGTAACAGGCAGGGCTGAGAGAAGTGCTGGGAACAGAGGTTATCGATGTGGAGAGAGAAAACGATGTTCCAACTCGGCTGTTTTTCAGCCCGCCTGTGACGGGAGGGTAGGACCTTTCGATAAGCAATAAGGAAGTCCCGGTTTGCAGTAGCTAAACGGGATGATAAATCCATTTTGCTGGATGATCACCTGGGACAGGAGCTCTGCCCCTACTGGTCTCCCACCTGCCTGGATCTAGGGAGGTTCTGGAGAGTAAGAGATACCAAAAGCACGAACGTCTGATGCTTGTTGGCTCTTTGTGTCAGGAGATACGTACTGTGCAGATCAGCCTAGTAGCAGGTGAAGGTAGACTTAGACGTAGCATTTTCTTTAGATATTAACAATTACAGTTTAAAGAACGTTTGTATCTTGAAAGCTCTTTGTCGCTATTGTGGGCAAAATGCGTGAAGTTACATTATTGGACAAATGTCTAATTTGGAGCTCTGAGTCGCACGGCTTCCACTGCAGTTTTGTTTGCCGAACAAAAAAACTTTGTTTGCTTTGGATTAAAGCAATCTAATAAAAGGAATAAAAATAAATTTTACCAAAAGATCTGCACTAGAGAAACAACGTTGGTATCCTGCTCCTCATTGGCTTTAGTGCATTAGCTTAGCAATGGGGGGGGGGGGGGGGGGGGGG
>UFQX01000284.1:59529-99191 GCA_900497675.1 Arapaima gigas
GGTGGTGGAAAGCAGGGCATTAGATCCAATCCAGTCATGTAGCAGTTGGTCAACACTGAGTGTTCAGGGTAGGACTGTGGAATCTGAGGGGGGGTTTGGCTCTGTGCTTTCGCAGGTCAAACACTGGCAGCCATCCTTCGGTTTGTAAACAAAACTAATGAAATATCACCTAAACAAACACCAAAGCGATAGCCTGCAGTATTAGACTGGTTCGGCCTTTATTGTATTATAACTGGTTAAATGTAACGTACCGAGAGCATAATAGAGCTCTGTATTAGAAGGGGGGGGGGACCTGTTCACGCTCAAAAGGAGCTCTTATGTTATTCATGTCATTTCCGTAACAAGCCCAGATCCAAGGATGGCGAGGAAAAAAAACAAAAAATCTCGTCGTGTTTGATCAAATCCCAGGACAACGGTCCCTTTGAGCAAGTCAGGCGCTGGTTACGTTTTTCATTTGGTGAGTCTGTGTTCCGGGAATCAAAGCCAGACTGGCTATCAGAACCACACACACGCACCTCCCGTCGGGGCGCCGCTCCCCCTGCGGCTCCTGCTTTCAGGCAGAAGGGAGACTGAGACGCCCGACTGCGGTGCACTGAAGCAGAAAGCTTTTCATGAGGCTGTTCATAATGTGGGAGTCTGGCGCTTCCCGTGTGAGACGCCACGCCCTGCTCCGGTGCCCTTCCCCAACTGCGCTTTTTTTGTGAGTTGTGAAAGCATCCGGGAAAGAAAGAAAAACCGCCGCATATTTTCTTCCTTAAACAGACTCATTTCTTATTCATACGACTGTCACATTGTTTTCTCGCTGGAAGATAAGGTGGAGGAAATACATTTAAATGGTCACAAATTTGTGGGTCCAAAGCCTGATTCTGTTGAGAAGAAAACAATTTTGTTCAAGTAGTGACTTAGATGTGGAAATCCTTATTCTTGCACAGCAAGAATAAATCTGGACGTCTTCTCCCTGCCGGCAGACCTGGTGCAAACGGTTTGTTGTGAGCAGTTGGCTGCAGCCCAGCAGGGATTCCCAACACAAACTGCAGAGCCTTCCCCCCCACATCCACTAAAACAGTTTGTGAAGACAAACAAACAACTCTCAGCGCACAAGGAGCATGGACTCTGTATTCAAAACCCGGTTATTCAGGCCTGTTTAAGGACTGCTGATCTGCGGGTCCATTTCTGCAAATACAGCAAGAGGGCAGCAGCTCAGGGTGAGCAGGACCTTGCTGGCTGTGAGATGGGTGCTCTTTGAATGGTTTGTGGTTCCTACTTTCCTAGTGACTGTAATATATCACACAGGGCTCCGATGACAACCATAAGGAAGAGAAAAAGAAAAATCAAGGTAGAGAAAGAAACACTGTCCCAAGTTCTTCTGGTTGTCTTAAGAAGGTTGGGTGGCAACAGGGAGCATCGTGAGATGAACTGTGTATTTGGGATGGTCAGTCCTTCCCGTCTTATTCAGGGGTCCATTTTGGGCGCAGAGGAGGATGCAAACCTCCTCCACCCCACCCCACCCCACCCCACCCCTCCTTACATGAAAACACTCACTTTTCCCTCAGCTGAATAATGGAAACACATCGGAGCTGCATTCTGATCATACGCAGCACTGGCTTTTTCTGAGAGTCCTCACGGATTACATGAGCGCCAGACAAGTGTGACATCATCTGGCCTGCCCTCACTTTCGTTCTGAATCCGCACACGTCTGTGACAGGGGACCAAAGAACCTTTTTGCACCAACATAATGATGCAGAAGAATCCCCCGCACCCTGGTGTCACTGCTTGAAAAGCAGTGTTTAGGTGAAACAATGACCTACCGTGCTGAGTGATCGTCTGTGTCCCCTACTGCTCCGCCCTTCCGTGGGGGCGCAAGCCGTCAACCAGCGCTTTCATGTGTATTTCCTCCTGCCTTTCCCTCCCCTGCTCAGTCTTTTCCGAATTTTGCAAAAACCCCGTCACTGGAGTTGCCCGTCTTTCCACGGCTCCCCGAATGCCAGGCCACAGAGGGCTAGCAAGGCGGTTTGGAGAGCTGCCTGGGATGCAGGATTCCCACCTGAGTTCCAGAGTTTTGGGGAGTAATGGTCTCCCATCGGCTGTACGCAGAGTGAACAAAAACTGCTCTCTCTTAAGCCCTCCTTAGAGTTTTATTCCCTTCTACAACCCTCTTGGCGTTCAAGACTTTTATTCCTTGGCAGTGATGTCATGTGGCTTCGTCACGTTTGGGTTCTCTTTCCCTTCTGCCTTCATCTCGGTCCAGACGATCGGTTTGGTACCTCCAGCAGATCTCTGGCGAAATCCTCCACGCTGACTCAGCTGCATCTCTGCCACATGGCTGGAGGACCACATGGATGAATCGCCAGACAGTCTTCCCCACACGCCCCCACTCTCCTCCACACTGCAAATTCACAGACCACCCACGTGACACGTTCCGGGTCTGAAATTTGCCTGCTCAGCCGTAGGCCCAAGTGTTGGCTCACTCAACACGGCCTGCATGGGGAACATGGGAAGGAAAACACAGCAACAGCTACACGTTCGCTCCTCTTTCGGGACTTTGTTAGTTAACAATGGTCCGGTTGGTAGAGGAGAAGGTAAACCGGTTGCGTGGCGGTCCTTGGCTCACGGATCAAAAGTGACAGACAGTCACAGTGTTGTTATTGCAGGCTGTAAAGCTGTAACCTCAGAGCCGTGCAATACATCACTGCCAAGACGGGTCTCCCGATTGTACCATATCTGGACCAGGGTAGAACGTGCATTATTACCACAATTTTGGTTGCTGGATTTTCAGTCATTATTGGGAACGACTGAATCTCCAGTTCGGGCAGCAGCCCAGTGGACCAGGCAGTAATGAGACTGTTTGTGGCTAAAAAAGGCTGCAGCACCATGTCTCTCCCCAACGAGACGTCTGGATCTCGCTTCCAGGAATCGGTCTCTCCAGACCCAGTTTAGACGAGGATCTGGCTGATGTGGAATGCAGCAGGACAGGGGAACCGTGGCAGAGCTCCAGCTCATGTCCTCCTGTCCCTGTCTTAAATAGAGAATCTGTGGGGAACAGGAGGGTGGGAAATGGGACTTAGTGGACGCTTCTGGAGGCTGGAGAAGGCTTTTTGGGGTGGTGAGCACAAAAGGTGAAGGACCCGCGTTCAAAATTACGACTTGGAAAATGGTACTTTCTATTGGAAAGGAAGAGAGAAAAGAGATTACAGACGATTACAGTCGGGTTGGTTTTTTTTAAGGAGTCTCCAGTGTGTCTGTATAATCTAAGTAGAGCTGTAACCCTTCAGAACCAGCTCACTTTTGATCATAGTGTCCTGCCTACAAGTGCTCTGCTGGGATGCTGACTGGGACGTCTTTCAGGCGATTTGTGTACCTGGCAGTGAACCTGGAGGGAGTTTCCTCACTGCCATTAGTCCTGGAAATACACGCTAATCTCCGAAGATCTCAACCGGCTCCTGGCTTTTCCTGAATGGGCAGAAGTGTGAGATGGAGTATATGGATGAAGCTCCATCACTGAGCTCCAGAATGTTTGTAGAGGATGAAATATACTCACGAACCCACGTAATTACCCTGGGCCCGGTCCAGCTGGTCGTAGTTGCGCATGGATGTGTCAGCTGGAGCTCTGCCACACACTGTTTCACGTCTACAATTGGAAGGTCTCTTCCTGCAGACTGTTGCTGTCGCCCCCCCCCCCCAAACGTACGCAGCTCCTCGCACGGCTTAAACCGATGCCATGACGGCAGGACGGCGGGACCAGAAATGGGACTCTGGATCTCTGCGTCTTCTCTGGAGATGCCCCAGTCGTCCAAAGTTCAGCTGGTGCCAGGACAGGTTGAATCATTTATCCCACTAGGCTGATGCCATGTGGGGGAAGGGTGGGGAATCTGACATGTCAGCCTCTTGAGCCCAAGTGCAGACCATTATTTAAATTGCACGTGCTGGTTTTCAGTGTCACCTGGCACAGGCAGGCAGACCTGTGTTTAGTTGATCTCCCACGTCCCAGCAGTGACACCGTGGTGCAGAGCACAGATCACCACACTGCTCCAGGTATGAGGAAGTGGGCCCTGGCTTTATGGTTAATTCCGTCCCCCTTTTTTATATGAGGCAGCAGGTAACTTATTGTTTGACTTGCAGCGTGAAGGTTGCTGGATGGAACCTTCCTCACACCGCTGCAGCAGAGTCCTTGAGCAAAGTACTTGCTCCTCCAGGACCGGCCTGCAGTATAAATGGGTAAAACATTATCAGTTCCGTTGGATAAAGTGTCAGCTAAATAATGAAACAATAATGGATTTTTTAGGTTCCTCACACAATCAAAGGAAACGCTGTTCCTCTGAGTGTCCTTGGTCAGACTGGAGTTCTTGCCTTATCTCACCACCCTGAGCAGATAAGTGATTTCTCAAAATAGATGGATGGTAATATAGCTCAAGTTATTCATTATTCGCCGCCGCGCTGCACTTTGCCAAGACGTGCGGCTGATCTGTGCCGCTCTTGACTGATGGAATTAAGACGGTACTAAAAGCAAATAAAAGATCTTATGTGCTAAACATTTATCCCTGAAACTGAGTGATTTGTAATATCGATTGCCAGGAATAAAATAGGCTCCTTGTGATTTTCATCACTTGTATTACTGCATTTAGAAACTGGAGCAAGTTGCTCTCCACGTGTCTCATTTATTACTTTTTGCTGAAGGGAAATTCATTTTTTGGTGACTTTCTTCATTACTAACACTGTAAGATTTCATTACTTTTAATTCTGACCCCCCCCCCAGACACATACATTACAGCTTCTGTGGCACATAAAAATATTTCTGCACTTTTTTGCCGCTTTAATTTAACTAAAGCAGTTTTGTCCAAGTAGGAGGATCTCAGCTTGTGGCCTTTTTTTGTTTCTGGATCTTTGGCACTGTTCTTGCATTAGTGACCTTTAACACTTTAAAATTAAAAGTTGAGATATTAGGTCTAGTGGGGATTTTCTTGCAAAGCTCCGCGGCTCTTAAAGTCCATGTCCAGTGTGCGTGTGGTGACCAGCGTCTATCAGGAGGTGGTCACACGTGCAGCTGTGTCTTTGTCTGTATAGGCAGAGAGACACAGAAGGAGCAAAACCCTATAAATCATGAAAGAGATGTTCCAAAACACCTGCTGAGCTCCATTCAGGCTCTTTACAACTGGGCTGCTGCCCACCGACTGCTGTGACCTGTGGAGAGGTCAGCAGACGTGGTCCTACTGGGCTGCAACCACATTCCACCACCGAGCCGTTTTTCTCTGGGCTTTCAGTGCCTTGTGAGCTCCAGCACCCTGTGTTTCCAGTCTATTTTCTCCTGGGATTAATTGTTCTAAATCAAATATATATTTGCACATTTTTACATTAAAATTGTCAGTTGTCAGCATCAGGAAAACTGGAAATGTCACTTTGAAGGTAGTGATCAGTCTTGAGGAAAATACTAAGACTTTCTGCAAGACAGAATCAAATCAGAGGTTTTAGTTGAGAAAAATGGGAAAGATGGAGAGTCAAAGTTTAATCCCCAACTTTTTAAATATAAACTATTACAGAGTTTTTTTCACCTACTCTGTGCTGCTTTTTATTTCGCACCCAAAGTTCCCGCCTTGAAAACCGTATAAAAACTTGGCCCGCTTTTTTTTTTTTGGAACAAAAGAGAAGCAGAAATTGCGCTCGAGCAACTGGCCGAACGTCCTGAACCGAGACGTTTTATTCATTTACCCCCCACGTTGGAGCCTCAACTATTATTATTATTATTATTTGACCAATTTGCAAGATGAAAAGCTTCCTCTTCTTTTGTGAAAGCAGGTGCCACGACTTAGGATGTGCTGTCCGGAGCCGAATGACCTGGAATGAACTGGAACAACCTTTTCCATCCTGTCCCTCCACACCGGGGAGAAATAACCGCAAAAGAGCAGAGAAATAAAGAACAACGGCTGCGGTGCGTGAACAGGTTTATTACGATCAACTTTTACGTCTTAGATGCGCAGCTTTAAGACGATTTCGCGCTTCACACCCAACTTGTGTCATATCTGTAGGCAACAACACCGCTATGCGGGCCAGAAACCCGACGTCAGCCGTAAAAACGCCCACCCTGCAAAAATGAATAAAATATAGTGAATTTTGGGATCAACTCAGGAACCGGTGAAAATCACCACAAAGTGCAGCCCCTTCTGCGCGCGAGCGGGGCGCGCCGGGGTGGCGGGTGATGCGCGACTTCGCTGTTCTCTTCCTCCCCGGTTCCGCCCCCCCCCCCTCCTCCGCCCCCCCTCCTCCTCCTCCTGAAAGCGCGCGGCGGCGCGAGACACAGCTCACTGTAGGCTTCACCCGGGAGGAGGACAGCGACAGCGGGCAGAAGGAGCCACTCCGGACTTGCCTGTCGTGGCCAAGATGACACTTCTCATCACTCTCCTTATTGTCGCGCTCGTGTCACCGTCTTCAGCCTCCAAGGTGAACGTGCCTCGACTGCGCCTCTCCTATAAAGGTCAGACTTGTGTTTCCTCTGCTCGCGCGCGACCGTTCACCTGTTTACCTGCTTCTCGTACACGAGGGAAATATAACTTCTGCCAAAACGTCGTTTTCTCAACGTGGCGGAAAACTCGGCTTCTTCTCACTTACCCGCTGTTGTCACCAGTCTGGTTAGACTCACGCTGTGAGGAGTAGAAATGCGCGTAAAAGTGAAGAGGAACTTCAATCCATCCATCCATTTTCTGCCGGTCCCTTTTCCTGTCACCCAGTCGCGTACCTGTCGCCCCCCCCATCTGAAACTTATATCGTACACTAATATTTTATTCAAATCTTCTTCCCACAGACACGTCTACATGTGGACTTAAACATTTTGCGTCAACCTGCGCTAAATAGCTTTTATACGTTGTTTTATTGAAATAAGTTGAAATGACCGACATTATGTGGCGTTTCCTCTCTTGTCTGGCTGGTGGGTAAATCCTGGTCGTGCAGCTAAAAAGTGAAATACATGTATTAACAGGGTAACACCTCCCTCCCTCTGGGCTTTCGGCTCCTTCTCCTCCCTCTCCTAAGGCTCAACCGCCAGTCCCAAAATGTCCATTTCGTTCCTCAGACACCATTAACTTTTACTGAGTGGAGGGAAAATTCTGCTGAGTTAAAATACTAAAACTTTAACCTGCAGCAAGACTGGCTGTGTAAACCACCACTGTGTTATAACTTTCCAAAGCGATTGTTAAACTAACTTTATAGGGTAGTGATGCTGTGCTTTATTTTCTCTGCTTAGTCGCAGTTCTATCACTTTAGTTTGCAGAGATTTCAGCTGAAACAGAGCAGCTTGTTGGAAGAACAGAGAAAAGCCTGGAATAAGCGCGTGTAGGACGTGTGGAAGGTCTTTACTGAGCTGCTTTGTTTCCTCCTCCTGCGTGTAGTAATGTGAAGTGACCTTGTTTAGGGAAGGTGTGATGAGGAACATTAATCTTCATTATATTACCCTGATCAAACCTGAAATTATTTATTTTAAAGTCAGGAGAGATTTTCCCGGGTTTTGATAAAGGACACGGCTGAGCCTGAAAGGAAAAGCTCAGTCTGGGTGTGTGATTTCAGAAGTGTTGGCACTTAACTTGGGTTAGGAAATGTAAATTATTGTTGATAAGCTGCTTCCTCCCAAGTTAAAAGGCTTGTTGAAAAAACAGCAACAAAAAAACAATTTAAATTATCTGAACAAATCGATTAGCAGTGGGCGAACAGGGAAAACAGGAAGGAGCGGCGCCAACCCCCGGCGGGGAAGACGTGAGTGTTGGCCTGTTGGAGCTCAGGGTAGGTTTTTAACTTTGGTAAAGCCGAGGGACCACTTGTCACCCTCGGTCCCTCTTATTGGTGACGAATTAAAGTGCGCGGGGGTCGCGTTCAGAACAGACGGCCCGTGTGGGAGGTGCAGACGGGGAGCCTCACAGACTCCCACAGTCGTCACACACGCCGGTCAGCGGCTGAATTCGCACAAGTGTGTTTGTGTTTCTTGCAGCCGGGAGAAAAAAAGTGTTTTACTTTCTTTCAATTCATTAAAATAGTTTGTTTTCACAGTGTTGTCCAGATGTTCTAATGAGAATTTGGGGCGAAGGGGGGGGCAGACAAGTTGTCTGTGTTTAGTACAAGTTCACAGGGTTTAGATGAATTTTGAGAGAACAAACAAGAATTAAAAGAACGGTATTAACTTTTATTTATTTCTCCCTCCTGGATCTAGTTGTGTCCAGTTGTTGGTCTGGCTTGCCCTCTGGTCCTTAGCGCCACAGCTTTGGAGTCCAGTTGTCAGGATGACCAGCACTCCTTCAGCCCCCCCACATTGCATTTTCCTACACTGGGGTTTGGCAAAATAATTAAACACTCATTAGGAAAAACAAGGAGACCTTCCTGTCAACACCTGACCCCCCACAGAGAAAGTTTACCTGTGGACAACCAGGGAACACTGGTCTCTGTTGCAGCTACTGCCACTATTTGTATATTTATGATGTCAAGGGGGGGGGTTGCTGGCTCTCAAACCCCCAGAGGTTTGTTCTTCTCCCTCACCTTTTCGAGCCTTTTTTTGGTTGGGATTTTTTTGTTTTGGTCTCCTCAGTTGCTAGCAGGGTTACCTTACTGGACTTTTACCCAGTACAGTTAATCTCTTACCTGTTTACCTGATATGCATTATATCTGCTCTGGTGTTTTACTCTGATGTTCAGCTCTAGGTCTCTGTATGAGTCAAAGCCTCTATAAATAAATTGAGTCGAGTTTCAGTCCAGCCTTCTGGAGTTCTGCGAGTTTTAATCTAATGTTTGGAGCTTCAAAATACAGTAATAAAATGTCTTTAGATCTGTAATGTGGAGAACATCCTACCCATTAATAGCAAAACTTGGTTATTGTCTGTGTACCATGAATGCCACCTACTGAGGGTTAGAGAGCAGGGGATCGACCTGTGTGACGGGCAGATACCTGCGGGGAGTTTAACTGCATTCGCCCCCCGGCTGCTTCTCGGCTGTTTGCTTCCCAGTTTGTTAAGACAGATCTAATGGATGTATTTTCAGGTTGTTTTCAGTTTTGTTCTGTCTGTTCTGGTTGTCGGGGTCAGAAGGATGTGAGAAGCAGAGGGCAGGCTGATGAGTGGTGAGCTGTCAAATCCTCACATCACTGTTCAAAAGAAAACTTGAACTGGCGATAGGAGAAAACCAGCTTTTTCTGCGCGAAAGTTAACAAGTCATTTTTCACCCTGGAAAAGGATAAATAAATGATCTGACTCCTGTGCTCTCTGCACGTCTACAGGCTGCAGCCGTTTACGCTGCACGAACATCCAGCTCTTAATCTCTGCTCTGCCTGAGGCTCCTCCAGCTTCATCTGTGTGGAATGGAGAGTGAGAGGAAGGTGGCGATGAGCGATGGGGAGAAAAGCCAGGTCGCCGCAAAGTGTGAGAATAGGGGGGGTGGGAGTTAGAAAGTGAAAGCAGGTGGCCCCCTGTCTGTCCGGAGGGCCTGCTTGCTGCCTGGCATGTTCCCGCCTGCTCTTTTTCTCCCGACTCTAATGGATTATGCAGGGATTTGTAAACCGCGACAGCAGTAAGAAGAACAATGCGACATTGTGCTTTGCTCGGCCAGACGTGGTCAGAGATGGAAAATTGCGTGTGCGTCCAATTAGGGCCTCGGCCCTGGCAACGCACACACTTCTGCTGGTCACCACATCTGGCTCAGCTCAGCGTTTCAGGCCGCTGGCAGCGGGGTGAGTTAAAATTGAGGCTCCCGGTAACCGGCCACCCGAAAGCTTTAATTGTGTCCGCAATAATTCTACTCTGTCCTCTCTGAAGGTGTTGCTGCAAAAGGCCTCTGCTGTTACGGTGGCACCGTGCGAGAGACCAAACTGTCTTAAAGCGTCTGCTTATGTAATTATTTTTATGGCATTTCCTCAGCTTTCTGGTGGAAGTTGTTTTACTGCAGTTACTTGCTGTATTATTGTCTTTCCAGCCAAAGGAATCAGTCCGTGGTTAGTTTTTTTTAACAAGTTTGCTGGGACTCATTAAATGCTGGCCTGAATGAGGGAAATTGGCTTTTAAAATGTGGTTTTGTGTGACATTCTTCTGTGATGCTGAGCTTCTGCGAAGCTGAACAGGTGAAACAGGCACCACACGGGGTTTAGAAGCACAGGGACCCCCGAAGGTCTGGCGTCCAGATTTGGGTCTGTTACTTGATCTCAGTGAACAGGGGCTGTGATTTTAAAGCTTGTTTAATATCTAAAATGTCCCTCATTCCTCTGTGCAAGCTGAGTGTGTGAAGCAGTGTGTTTCACTGGACCGTGGTGGAACCTTCACGGTAAATGTACCCGAAGGATCCGTCAGAATAAACCTCGGCGCCGAATCCAGAAAAGCACTTTTTTTCCCCCCTAACGTGCCTAACAAATTACTTCAATGGCTCCGGTCCAGGGGGTTAAAAATCTTTTGTTTGACTGAAATTTTCCCAGCTTCCTCTTTACTGTACCATGGTAAAGCCTGAAATGCTCCACTTGACTGCTGCATTCGTGTGTATAATCTGAATATGATGGATAAAAGGGTGTTAGAGTTAAAGTTTACTGCTTCGTCTTTGCTTTTTGTACACATCTCTCCCTTCTTTCAACAGCGTCCTGTCGTTGTGTATTTTAGCATGCAGTGAACATCCAACGCTGTCCGGCTGCAGTAAAAGGGGCTGGTATTTGTTTAAAGGTTTGAAAACTATACCTCAGCTTTTTACCCCATGGGTGCTATTTAAACAAGGGACGTGTTTATTTATCGACTGGCGCTTACGTTGCCGGCTGCTTGTCGCTTGTCGGCGTCACAAGGCCTTTCCTGAACCCAACCTCTGCGTTGCTCAGCTGCTATACCTCAACATATTTAACCTAAAATTTGTTCCAAGTAGTAATTGCAGTGACTTGTTGCATCAATGTACTTTCATACTGAATGAGACTGTTTTTAAAACCAACTTCTCCACTTTGGGTGGTGGGATTTTTTATAAAGGGTGTGTGTTTGTCTGAGTTTGAGTTTATTCATTTATACATTTTAATTTATCACGTTGTTGGTGTGACGGCGTCAACGTTTTCTGGAGAACTGAGCTCTGTGTCACAGGAGAGGATCGACCGCAGCGTAGCGGAGTGTAACGACAGCTGCCTTGCGGGGTTCGTCCGGCTCCTCGTCCGCCCGGGGACCCGCAGCCAACAAATTCTCCGAGCTGGATGACTCCGGGGCAACGCTGTCGCGCACACACTTTCGCAGCCATACATGTTGACACGTAGCTCCGCAGTCTGTAACACACGCAGTGTTCGCACAGAAAAGGACACGTTTCGTGCTGCTGAGCTGCCTCCTCTGTGCTTTAGTTGTTCCTGCCATAACCCAGTCAACAGATGTTGATCTCCAAAGCAAGGCTCAGTGCAGGAACCCTGGAGGACCATCAGCAGGGGCAGGTCTTTACAACAGGACGATGCCGCTGAATAGGGAAAGCAGCCCTTGGTATTTTATGGGAGCATTTTTAACTGGGGAGAGAGGAAGGAAATGAAGGCCGGCCAGGAGCGGCGGCCGCCAGGGCCTATGGCTTGGGGTTGAATGTGGAGAAGCGGGTAACTGTGGGGGTGATCTAATCCCCGCTGTTGCTGTTGTTGCCCCTCCTCTGATTCCACTTTCTACTACTTTCATATCACACTCCCTCATTTTAAACCGAATCCCAGTAATAACGGGAGATTAAGTGCACTTTATATCTATGCAAGCCGCAGTTTCAGCGGGGGTGTGGAGGGGGGGTAGTGTAAACATCAAACTCCCTTGAAGTTCAGGGTGGATTTGGAAGCCGTTTCAAAGGGCAGCGTGATCAAGAATCCGACTGGTTATTATTTTCACTCTCCACTCAGAAGTGGAACAAAGCGCCAGTCGGGGTCGTACACCTGGTTCAGATGTTCATCTCAGTGGCGCGATAAGGCAGATCCCAGCCTGCGCCAAACAAATTGCTCCCGACGGAGTGTTGGTGGGAGGACCCGTAGGGGGGCAGGGGGGTTGCCAGAGGTGGCAGGAGAGTAAAGGTTATCCTGCAGCCCATAATGCCCCCGTCTTGTGATGTAACTGTCCCTGCTAGGAGTCGACAGACACCGCAAACCTCTGCGCTAAACAATGTGTAGAACAGGATTTGTCAGTCGGTCCAAAAAAAACACCCCCCCAACCCCCACCTCACGGCTGCAGGGTAAAAAAAACAATTAAACAATGGGAAAGATGTTTTGTTGGTCTATTCTTTCTCACAGTGAGATGGTTGTTTACACAAAATATTCCTGTTTAGATGGTGGAAAATCTGTAAATACAGCAATGAACAGGAAAGACCTTTAATCCAGTTCAGGAGAATCATGAGTTGGCAGGTAGCCCATTTGTGACCCATTGTGACTCCCGGAGATGACAGGGACATATGGGCAGGAACCGGACCCCTTCACAGTGCCACACACGTCTGTCCTGGCGACAGGTGGTATCCCTGATGGGAATGAGGAGAAGCCTGAAGGATCTGTTGCCAGAAGACAACAACATCTGCCAGGATTCCTCACATTCCTCATGTGCTGCACTAATACACACGTGTCCTAGGAGAGTAGATAGTCCTGGGAATCCCGGGTCCAGTATAACAAGTGTGTGACGGGGGGCTGCAGAGACCGGGCCCCGTCGGACCAAATGGCTGATGGGCTTGGACCTAATCTGGTTCATATGTGGACCATAAGCCCAACACAGACAGGACACAAGTCACGTCTCTGACCTGAGGGCTCAGTTAGTCGCAGATCCCTGCTGAGTTGTGACAGAACAGCAATGGGAATCTAAAGGTGTCCAAGGTAAAAAAACGTGGTTAGCTGCACCACGAGACACAGTCCACATGATCAAGGTTCAGGTCAGATAGCAATAAGTAAAAACCTGCACTGTTTGAAGCTCGTAGATCCATTTCTATGAAACATGAACTTGAGGAAATGGGGGGGACTCATGGTGAACAGCGGGACGTGATCCATCCTGATGTGGCTTCTCTGTTGTTTTCGTCAAACTGTAGGGATCCGCAGTCAAAAGCAAAAGTGCTGATGGCCGACATCCTGGTCCCAGCAGGCGGTAGAAGCTACTGAATACAGGAAAGTTTAAAGGCTCTTGGTTGGCTACTGTTAGAAAGGCTTCGCCTCCACCTCCACGCCTCTGAATCCCAGGGTCTTCCCTCAAGGTTTTCTTGGTGGAGATGCTCAGGGATGATTGTGGGCATTGTACTGGTGGCTGATGACCTCCTGCCGCCTCAATGCGATGATGACCTTCTAGTTTCTCGACTGGATAATACCTGGGCGCTGGACCCCTTCAGCAAGACAGATGAGGGGATCTGACCCTCAGGGCGTGAAGATGTGTGACAGGGCAGAGGCGTGTCAGACAAGGTGTTTTCCCTTCCATCTGAGAGACTAAACAGACACGCGAGGCTGGGCGGGTGGGTAGTGGTCTGACTCTCCAGGAAGGCGATCTTTGCGATCCCACCCCTCATGGCTCTCCTGCTGTGGGGTCTACAGTTAACAGTGTTTATTTCTGTCTGCCTCCTATTTTGACGCCATAGGTATTTAACAGCACATTTGACTGTGGCAGGTGTTAGTCTGCATGCTTAGTAGTTCCTTTTGCATTAGATGTTTACATCGGAATTAATAACATCGGGGATTAATGACAAATGACATCACTGACATCCAGGCTGGTGGTGAAATTACATTTGGGATTGTTTCAAGTTACACAAGGATATCTGGATATAATCCCCTTTTCACCCGTTTAGGCCGGGTTCTCTTCCCATTAGCTGGGTGCTGGGAATGGAGGGTAATAGTTTGACTACATCCAGCTGTGGAAGTTGCTTCAATCTGCGGCAGAAGTCGTACCCTCTTGCGGAGGGAAGACGCCTACAGTGAAGGGATTGACGCAAATGGGGACAGTCACCGCCTGTCCCAGGAGGGGGTCGGTGGTAAAAAGCTGCAGATGATTCAGCAAACATACAAATCGCATCCGGCAGACTCTGTATTCTGCCTTTGCCGGAGGTGCTTGAGTTTCTCCTTTGTCCTGCTGTAGAGATGTGACCCAAAACTTGCCAGATTATGATCCTGACCCCCCTGCATCACAGGGGTCCGCTGAAGCCCTTCAAACTTTGGTTTCCTGCCAAGAGGGGGTTGTATTCTGAATATGAGTGAGCTGCGTCAGGGTTATGGAGGTTGGGGGGCTCTCCTGATACATCTTTCATCTCCCTGTCACTGAATACACAGGCAGCCCTGACAGACACACTGTGACGCTGCTGAGTGATGGACGCAGTCAGTCATCGCTCCTCACGGTCAACAGCGGACCCACAAGGAGGCCTCTGTACTTGGAGGCCCCAGACTGTCTCCATGGCATCAATTTTAACCAAACTTTCCTGAAATAACACAATGGTGAGAAAATGGCTTCCATGTGAGGACAATGAGAGGAAGAACAGGCTGGACTGGAGTGAAAGGATTTACATCGTCACTGTTTTTGAGTAAAGCAGACACACGAACACCTCATAAAAAATAATTATTGACAATGAGTGATGTGGAAAGGTGGGCGGCCCGGTCTGGTGTGGTTCTGTGCGTCTTTGGTGCTGGTTTCAGTCACACCGATGTACCTTTCAGCTGAGAATTCTGCTGGGGGCAGCCAGCTGACAGAGTTGGCACGTCCTCCCCATGTCTGTGTGGGCTTCCTCCAGGTGCTC
The DNA here is from genome assembly GCA_900497675.1 of Arapaima gigas. NCBI lineage: Eukaryota > Metazoa > Chordata > Actinopteri > Osteoglossiformes > Osteoglossidae > Arapaima > Arapaima gigas. The sequence goes on from UFQX01000284.1 coordinate 74,211, forward strand.
TGGTTTCCTCCCATGCTCAGAAACATGCAGATCAGTTGGTCAGTATAAATTGCCTGTGGTGTGTGTTTGTGTGTGTGTGTGTGTTCACCCTATGATGGAATGGTTTCCCAACCATGTTGTAGTTTCATAGCCTCCCACCCAGTCATTGTGGGATAGGCTTAGGGCTGTTGTGACCCTGACCAGGATAAAGCTGCGAAGGATGGATGGTTGGGTGAATGGATGGATGGATGGATGGATGGATGGAAGGAAAACCCCAAATCTATACGTCACTGAGCACATACACATGGCTGCATTCCTGCTATGGAAGAAGGACATGGGAAGACCTGCAGAGAATTACATGCAAACAAAAACTGACAAATCCCAGAAAGACATCCAGTAGCACGTCCTGGACAGCAGGCCAGATCCTATTTTTACAATTCACGGCCTTCCACTATGGAAAAAAATAAATACATGCATATTAGTTTCACGTTCTATTCACCATAACCATTATTTCACACTGACCACTGACGGCCACTTCCACAATGCAGGGGAATCAGCGAAATGTAAACATGCTGGGAAACTTTCAAAAGCGAAAACAGACAAATTCCAAATAAATTACGATGCCATTTGACAACATATGGGACTAATCTCATGCGACCCTCAGTATATATTTATTTACTGTAAATGGTTTTCCTTAAACGTCTCTCCCTAAAGCTGTGGTTTCTCTCTTTTTCTCCCCTGCACAGATCTTCTGGCAACCAACAGATCCTCGGTTTTCAGCGGTCAGCGCGGCTTTTTCAGCCTGACGTCCGTCTTTCTAGACGAATACCATGAGCGTCTGTTCCTGGGGGGCAAGGATGTGCTGTACTCTCTACCGCTGGACCACACCAGCTCAGATTCCAAAGAGGTACGTCTTCTCCTCCTCGAGTCTCAGCTCTGCCACCCCTTTGCACTCCGTAAGCAGATTCACGCTCACATTTCTTCAGGTTATTCTTCACCACGCCTTTATGTTCCTAGTGAACAAACATCCAGTTCAAACAGAGTGAAATTAATTGCTCTTTTATCCTGTATGGCGAATGCCTTCAGGCTCCTTTTTAATATATGTCCATTTTTGCAATTCCTTTCCAAATCCCTAGTGTACGCCCTGTGATATACTGCTCTCATTTATTTTTTCTGCTTTCAAAAATTTTTATGAAGCCTCCTGATTTGAGAACTGGTCCACTTATCAGAGGTGCACAGGTCGTCCACCTGGTAGTGAGAGGAGACCCCCGAGCCGTGATTCACGCCAGGTTTCTGTCCCCCAAAACTCAGTCGTAAACTTCAACATCTCCACATTGCCCCTCATGTCAGACATCGCAGATCATTGCTGCATATCCCTGCTTTACTAAAGAAGTGTTGGGCTTGTAAATCTGTCTGAACAGCTCTCTGCTCCAGGCGTTCTGAGACCCTGGCTGGGATTTATTGCCCCCAGGCTACGCTGCCGATCCCGTCCTGAGGAAGGCCTTCAGGGGCCATCGGAGGGCTGCTCTGCTCCCTGACATGGAAAACAGGCCTCAACCCCTGTAATCCCTTCCTGGTGTGAGCCTAGTGTTTCCAGCTAGAGGAAACATAGAGTCTTTTTAATCTGCCAGCCAGATTATTATCCTACAGATTTTTAGTGCTGTTTAGACCAGTTACATCACAGAACAATGAAACCGCGGGAAACGTCTCCCTGCAAGTAAACATTTTATTTTTGTTGCCTTCCAATGTATTAACTGAGTGAAATTGTGTTTAATTCTGTTGAAGAAAACACAGATTTTTGTTTTGCTGCAACTTGAGTTGGCACCTGAGGAAGGTGTATGATTTGCAGCGCTGCGAGTCGGCGGGTGGGAGGGCCGTGTGAAGAACATGACATGGCAGCGCCGTCACACCAGTGGCGGAACCCCAATGAGCAGCTTTACAGCTGGATGTGACTCTGGCTGTGGATTCAATGAGGTGTCTGGTTACCGACTGGCCATTGCAGTCTGGGGCACAAATCAAGCTGATGGATAGCGAGCCAACTCTGAGACACACCGCCACTGATGGGGTCGCAGCCCTTCTATTGTTTAGCTGCGTAAGACATGATTCACACGGGTTCATGGACATGATTTTCTTCTGCAGATACTGCAGCTGCAGCTAATACACCTCATTTTTCAATTTTTGTAGATACCCCCGGGAGACATAAACAATTAAACACAACCCGCTGTGAGTGACCTTTAGCTGGACTTTGCAGCGCGTCTAGTGTAGTGTATTGATATTTAATATTGCAGATGTGATTCTCTAGGCCCTGCTGGGTCCTGCAGCAGTACCTGAATTTACTCTGTCTCCAGTGGATGCAGTGCTGTTGTTTGTATGTGGTACATTGTGGCTGGGGGCACTCACCCCCCCCCCCACCCCAACACACACACTTTCTTCATCTCAGTCTGTCATACCTGTATGATTGGTGATGATGTCTGGATAGAAAAGTGATGTGAGCTGAAAGCTCGTGAAGGAAATGAGGAGTGGTCACACAGACACGCTCCGAGTGATCTGGCTGGGCTCCAGCCACAGTGGGAGACAAAGAAAGAACAAGGGGGAGCATTATATATCATTTTATAAATCCAGGCTATCGAATTGCCAGGTTCCAGAAGGAGAAGAAGCAAATGCATTTTCCGAGCAAAGTCTGTGAAGCAAAAACATACAATACTTGATTCAATGACTGCATTTGATTGTGTCCCACCCTTCTTAATGATCTGTTGTGGCGCAGCAGTGCACTTATCCACTTAATAAGAGTAAAAACCAGCCGTCTTGATAGTTAGTGACATTTACTTAAGATAACAGAGAAAACGGTTGTGAAAGTGTGGCTTGATCAACACAACTTTGTTACAGTTATATAGAATAGATGTCCAATCCTACTGTAGAAGCACATTGAGAAAATCAGGGGTGGGGGGGATTTTAAGATTTTAAAGTCATTTTAAAGACAAATGTAAGTTATACCTTTGTTTATAAATGATTAATTGCAACACCAGGGTATTCATTCTCATGTCCGTATATAACTTCCTCATGCAAAGATCTCAATTTGGTCTCCATCGCTCTTTTTATCTTTCCTGGCAGATTTACTGGCCCCCGGAGCCTGGAAACAAAGAGGAATGTGTGCTCAAGGGTAAAGACCACCAGGTGAGTGATGCTTCTCTGTGGATCTTTAGACGCTATTTGCTTTCGGTGGGGCACCTCTCAATAATGGGCGGCTCCTAATTCATCTGGACCCCATCGACAGGACGCTTTCAGGGTCATGCAGTTACTCTTCCAGATCTTGAGCCATTTAAGAAAATAGCATTAGCTGTCAAGGATCTTTAACAAGACAGCAGTCTTGCCCTAGAACCTTTTTAATTTAAAAGAATGGCCTGAAACATTCTATTGACAGCTGAAGAGCATTCTCTGATTCCCAGACGGATTTAATCAGCGTCCTGCATGAGCTCAAGGGTCGGATGTTGCTTTTTTGCCGCTCAGCTTTACAGAAGTCTCTCCACTTAGTCTCCTTGAAGAAAATACAGTGCTGCTGCCATGTTCCTAATGGAGCTCCCCATATTCCTAATTGATCCTGTCAAAGGCAATTAGGACCATGAAAAACGTCCAGTTCACGGAAAATGGGACGTTATAAAATCCTCAATAAAGACATTCGGGAAGCTGGTGATTGATTTGGCTGTTTCTGCGATTGTAAAATGTAACATGTTTGGTCCATATTTGTGTCCCACTCTGGTAACAAAGAACATGAGAAGTGTGTCGCCATCTGCTAGCATTTACATTCTTCTTTCTTCAGTCTCACTGGAAGGAAAATGGGTTTTAAAGTGCCCCTTAAAGTGGTGGGACAAACTGGAGGTAATAAGCATTTTTGAAGTGGGACGAGAGGTTACGTTTAATATATGGTGCTGTTGTATTTTCTGCTGCTGTTGTGTCATAAACAGGAAGAGGCCTCAGTGCTTTTCCCATTATTGACCACAAGTCTGTGTTATGGAACATTGGAATTCAGTCTATCTAGTGACCAGGATGGTAAACGGCATCGTGACAGGGATGAGTTTTTCTTGAGAACTGCATGGATGTACGTTGAGCAACCCAACACCATTTAGACAGGTAAACAGGGCTTTAAGAAATGTGTGTAATTTTTTTTTCTTGCAGAAACTTAAATTAGACATAAATCACAAACAAATGCGTTCGTGTTCCACGGCCCCTTTGCCTTTCTGTCAGTGGGGATGCAGTAGCCACATTAAGGAGAGTGTAAGTGGAAAGCAGGGTGTGTGGAAACAGTGGACTACAGTGGTGGGGTTCAGGAGGAGATAAGTGATGAGCAGAGAGGTCATGTCTGCAAAGTCACATGGTAATCTGCTTTACTAAGTAACTGCCACTTGGTGACTATCTTAATAACACAACTAGTCTATAACAACACAAATAAAATGTTTTCTTCTTGTTTAAGGCTCTTTTATTAGCTGATTGAAGATAGAGAGGGAGATCCAGCCAAGTCAAGTCATGGCCTCCACCTATTTGCGTGTTGGCACATTTCTGCTCTCTTGTTAACCTCAGTCCTGTTTCTCACTCGCTTCAACTTCAGAACACGATGAAGGCTGCAAGCAGGGCTGGTTTGTTTGGCTAAGATGTGCTGTTGATTCCTCCAAGAAACCATTAGTCTGATCTCCACAAGGGTCCGAAGCCTCTGATGCTGTGAAACACGGCCTGATCAAGGCCTCTTTGTGCACCATTTAAACACTGGCACTGCCAGTCACTGGGAGATCATAAGGAGTAAAGCCTTTATTTATTTGCCTTTCGTCTGTTCCTCCGCACCATTACAGACAGCAGAATAGCACCCGAGGGCAGAGTTGGAAACAGAAACTGCTATAAAACAATCCTGTACTGCATTTGAAGAACTTGTTGATTTTAACTGCCTCTTTTTAAAGCGATGCTGGAATTTTCTCATTCCAAACACAAATATGCCACTTTTTAAAATTTGAATTAAAAAGACCATGTGACCCAGCACCCCCCCCCACCCAGCACCACAATAATTCCCTTGTTCTGAGCCATCTTTAAAAACTACTATTTGTTATGTGCCGCCTAATGAATCCTCCCATGTAGTGAATGTGGCCTGATTGCACCACAGGGCTCAGTGTTGGTCACTGCAATGTTTGCTTTTCAGCGCCTCTCCTCCCTGGTAATCACCCTGCCCTCCCCAGGTTTTATTAACCTTTTGGCCCCACGTTGTTACTCTTCCTTCAGGAGAGAAGGCCAGCCTGATAGGGGTTGGACTCGACTCTGGGCGGAGGGCTGAGGGCCATGCTGGGCCGTGAGATCATTGTGGATTTTGGATCAGGTTGTAGAGCAAACAGGCATCTCAGGACCTGGTACAGACTTGGCAGACAGGCGTCTGTGAGGCGGTGCAGCTGCCACACAGGCCAGCGTGAGGGAACTCCTACAGAACACGGCTGACAGTTACAGAAAGCTGCCTGGTGACTGTGGGCATTTTGAGAACTGCTGGACAACATTACCTGTAAACACATTTCAGTTGTGCCGGTAAATGCCAAATTGTTTAAATGAGTCAGTTTTGAAAAGGTTGAGATATTTCATTTGTACATTAGAGGCTGTTAGCTAAAGCAAACTTTAAGTTTCACCCATTTACACAGCTGGTTAGAAACGTAGATTTCTGGCTGTTGGCTGCGGCAGTTTATCTCTATACTTTGTTCTTTAACCACTACAGCGGTGAAATGAAGAAAAAGAGTTTTCTCCTGCAACTGGAAGCGTCTTCTCTGCTCAGGGGATCGGCAGCTTGATGGCTGCCTGACCAAAGGGCGTCTTCAGTTTTCACTGGTCAGGCGCTTTAGTCTATATCTGCGCAGGCTGGTCTTTCCTCAGTCTTCTAATGCCTTTTCACTGCATTTTCACAGCATTTTCCATCTGCAGTATAAGCTGTAAGTGTTGTCGTAGTGTGTGTTTTCGTACAGACGCTCTTGTCAGGCTGCGATGTTGTACATGTACTGTACATTACAACAAGTTCATGTATATATGATTCAGTTAGCTATAAAATGCTCGTTTGCTTACCACAATTCCTGGAGATCATTAAAAGTGAATTTTCATTCATGTTTTTAAATCATTATTATTACTATTATTATTGACCACCACAGGTGCCAATGTTTCGTATGTTGAGTGTGTTGTCTGTGGAGAAAAGTCTGTAGATGGATGACACAGTGAGTCAGAATATAGATTCCCTGTAATACTGATTTTTTCACCATTTGATCTCAACGGACAAGTTTGACCTCAGTGGACAAGACAGAAATGAAGGGCTGATGAAACAGGTATTAATCCCAAAGCCCAGAACTCATGGGTTCATTTTGGTCAGTGACGGCAGTTGTCGGACGTGCAGTGTGAGGCAGGGAAGTTCCAGTGACACTGCAGACCATGATGTCAGTTTGGTCCCACATGAGTATTCCAGGAAACAATCGCAGTTACTCGCATCCCTTCAGCTCCCTCAGCATCCGACGTCCTGAGGACAAGTTTGACTGCAGCCCCTGCGGTGCTGAAAGCACACGGCCTGTAGGAAGAGGCCTAGCTCTAAACTTCCTGTACAGCTTCACTTGTCTCTCTTTGCTCCACTCTCTCTGTATTGTGTAGAAACTAAGGCCAGGAAACCTCCGGAGATTGTGGCGGTTTTCATCTTCAAAACTCCTTTTCTTGGCTCCTTTCAGTAACATGTGGAAACAATGCCCTGCGTAAATGAGTCAAGTTAAATTACCAGAAATGGTATGACCAGTATTCTTGTACTTAGCCCTAAAAAGTCCTCGACTGTATAGTTTTTTTAACCCTCTTGCCTCCCTTTCTGTCTGTCTGTGTCCTTCAGACTGAATGTGCCAACTATGTTCGACTGCTGCAGCCCTACAACCGCACCCACCTGCTGGCCTGCGGCACAGGGGCCTTCCAGCCTGCATGTGCCTTTGTCAACGTGGGACACAGGGGGGAGGTATGTGTCCTTCTCTCGGCCCCCATGGAAGGATGGAATCCTGGGTGCATGCAGAGCAAGGCGGCTTCATGACTTCACAGCTGTGATTCCAGCAGTTGTCAAGATGTTGATGCCGATGGTGATGTCACATGTTTACCCAAAACATCTACAAGTCTGGGCTCTTACACTCGCTTTCTGGAGGACCGTGGGCTGGATCATTTCCATTCCTCTGACTTCACCAGTTACTAATCTGTACTGTTTATACCTGTAGTACATGGTAAAGAAATATGGGGAAAAAATTGCAATTTTCACAGAGATTAATAAACATAAAGCAGTAATTTGTCAAAATGACAGACTGCTTACAACTGAGCCCCCTCCTCTACACTGGGCTATTGGATAAGGCAAGGTGCTTACTGTGAACTGATAAGGGAAAAATACCCTGTTGTATAAATGAGTAAATCATTATAAGTAATGATAAGGTAATAATAAGGAATCTAACCTTGTGAGTCATCTAGACAAAGACATTGGCTCAATAATAATATTTAATAATATGTAAAGAGTCACTAGGGTATAAACCTCGCTTTCTCCCCAAAAGCTGCTGCCTCTGCTGAAGGAGTCTCTTTGCAGCTGAGCTGGAGGATCATGAGGAACAAACTCCTTTCTAGGAGATGCCTGGCATCTCTCACAGTAACCACTGCTGGTGGGGGGGGCAGTCAGTCTGTGGTCAGAAGCCCATCAAGCTGGAGTTACAAATCCTCTTCGCTGTGGGAAATGCATTGGTTTTATAATAACAGAGTGCATGGAGGGCAGAGGGAGGCAGAACGGCAAGCTGCCGGTTGTGCCACTGCGGGCGGGTGACAGACACACTCCCCAATGGACGCAAACGATGCCCTCTTCCACCGTTAAAACAGACGACAGTCACAGTGGCCACCTTCACCAGTGACAGTGAGGGAATCTCTGACCTCCCTGTGACCTTGCCCTCCCCTGCTGAGCGTTAGACAGAAAACAGCTCACTGGCTTTGGGTCTTGGGTAGTCCGTGGTGGCCACCTTCACTAAAACCTAGGGTGAAAAGGCATCAGGTCAGGGGTCATACCTCCCACAGCAAGTCCAGAATGTCTGTGTCCTCTCTGGACCACAACGAGGCAGGAAAAACAAACCAGTTCACCTATGACTAAATAGGTTAGTGACAAAACCAAATAAATGGAGAAGTCCTGGATATGGGCCGGTGGAAGAATGGGTGGGCCATGCCCTTCCTGCCACCAACAACAAACCTGCCAGCGGGAGGGGAAGGAAAATAAATGATGAGCAGGAGAATGACAACATCCAGAGAGCGTAATTCACCCTAAATTGGTGTTTGGTGTTTGTTATCACTGCCAAACAAAGGAGGAGAAGTAGTAGCTGCAGTGGAGTCCCATGTTCCTGCTCCCCATGCAGTCGAGGTGCAGCGGATTGCGCCTTTCCCAGCTTGCCCTGCTACAGGAGCAGAGCGCTGGGGTGTAGCTGCAAGAGAGCAGGAAGCGCACGGCCTCCGGTTCCCTCTTCGGTAGTTATTTGGTGTAATCCAGGCAGGCCTAGTTGGGTTTGAGCCGACAGGGACTGTGGAAAATCCGTAGTATGATGATGAACCGCAGGCGAGGCTGGTCCTGTTTCCCTGGTGGCCAGAGAGCTCAGCCAGGAAGCTTTTCTTGTAGAGTGGAGAGCAGAAGCCAGAAAGGGAGTGAGGAGAAGCAGAGAAAGGCAGCAGAGCAAGGACTGAGAGCCAAAGGGAGAGGCTCCGGAAAAATGAGGAGGGGAGGGGGGTCCAGAAAAAGAGGGAAGTCATCGCATTTGTGTTGAACAATATGAGCGAGAGCAGCGCTGGCTCTTTTCCTCCGCTAATATTTCCTCTGTTATTCTAAGGTAGGAGTTTTAAAGAATCCAGGCGGCAGCGTGTGCACATCTGCTGTTGAAAAAGTGGGCTTTGACGTTATTTGCCAAGGGGGCAGGGGAGCTGCGCTGGGCTTGGACCATCCTGCTGTCCCGTGACTGAGCAGTGCCACTGACGCAGCTCAGCGTCCGGCAGTCGGGCCCGGCACTGGTTAACCCCACGCTGGGAGTCTCCTCAGTACAGTGGGGAAACAACCCTTAAAAAACCACCAGCTTGTTGTGCTCTCCCTCGCTGAGCTGCAACTGTCGATCCATTGTGTGTGTGTGTGTGTGTGTGTGTGTGTGTGTGTGTGTGAGACGGGCATGACCAAAACTGGAAATATGTACATAAGGAAATATGTAAAAAGGAAAATTGTTTCAGTTTTGGGTTCTGAGGTCAGAATTTATATTTATCCTACTGTCACTCTTGTTTTAAGCTTTCATGTGGAGTCACAATCTTCTACTGTGTCATGGAAGAACTAGCACTGACATCTACCAAGTTCACACAAAGGGCATTGAGCTCTTTGCAGCATCACATCAAATGCGTTCCATTCATGCATGTGTTGTTATGACACAGTGTTTGTTTCTCATCAGTTGCTCACAGAACCTCCAGCTTTACTTTTCTTTACATGGCCACGATGACCTGGACTTAGACATCAGCACAAGATAGAAACTACCATCATGTGTGTTAAGAATCACATTCCGATGCCTGTGGCTTGTAAGCAGAAACTGAATGGTTCTATTGACATAATGGGTGACAAAAGACTTTTCTGTTTCTCTTCCTCCCAAAAGCACGTGTTCTCGCTGGACCTGGCCAACATGGAGAACGGCAGGGGGAAGTGTCCACATGACCCCAGCCGCCCTTTTGCCAGCACTTTTGTAGGTAGGTGTCCTGTTTTGAGGTGTCTTGTTCTGGAAAACCTGCTTTCCTCGTTGTAAGTTATCAAATGGTGCATAAAGCTGCAGGAAGGGTGTTCCTTCTTGTATTGTCATCAGAAAAGGAGACTGTAAAAGCTGCAGTGACTCACTGCACCATCAGGCCCGGCAGGGAGGAGCACCTAGTGCCTGGCTGAACGTGCTTTGTGGAGTTTCCATCACTCACCGCCTGTCATAAATCCAGAGCTCAGGAGGGGTGTTCTGGAGGCCTCCCAGGGCTGGTGAAAGGACTCCATTCATGGCTGAGCAGGATGGGGAGGGGGGGGGGTTCTAACAGCAGAAGGTTTTGCATTCTCTATGGACAGGCTGAGCATCATGCAGCTAAGTACTGCTAACCCTGCCGTTGTCTCACCCACAATGCATTGCTGCTGGCAGGGAAACACCCAGGATTCAGAAACTAACATAAAATGATGCTCAAAATAGATGCGAGTCTTTCTCCTGGTGTCATACAACTGTAAACTGAGTTTTGGCATGAAGTTTGTGACCTGAATACCTTTATCTCCCCCCATTTTCATCTCTTAAGGTGGATAAAACCACAGGAGACCTTTACTAATGATCTGGTTTAAAGCAGCGATATGATGTGGCAGTTTTGAAGTTAACAAATTCTAGTACCTGATGGATCTATTTAAGCCCTTCAGAGGACATTTTTCCCTTTTCCCTATAGCTGACAGTGCGGTTCTGTGCGGGGCTTAAGGTCAACCTGTTACTGTTTATTGGGGTTGTAATGAGATCCTGCTGCTCTGCCTCTGCACATAGGCTCTTCTCTTCAGGCTTTTAAATCAGTGCTGGGAATGGAGGTCTGCCTCTCCACCAGGCTTCAGCGTGACAGTGACGGCATGCGGAGAGCCCGGTGTCTAAAACACCACTTTGTCACAATAATGTTCTCCTTCTGTTCTGCATTTGTCTTCCACTACGACGCTAAGCAACTGAAGTTTCCAGCTTCCTGACTTTACTAAATCACATGCCCAGAATTCAAAAAATAAATTCCAAATATTACCATAAATCACTAAAAAATATGTTTAATGCATTTGATATATGAATACATGGACTGATATTGTTCTGCGGATTTCAGCAAATATACCGTATTAAAGGAAAAATCTCCTTATTTAACCAGAGTTTCTTAATTTTGTCCTTTGCCCTTGTGGGCGTGGGAATTCTGCTCTAAAAGCACTGATGGCTTGCATGAGTTTTCATCAGCATGTTTAAACTGCAGCATAAAAAGGTGTGAATCATGCTGTGTGTTGCTGCTCCTCTCTTGCAAACCCCCCCCCCCCAAGGAGGAGAGCTGTACACAGGCCTGACTGCTGACTTCCTGGGCCGTGACGCAGTCATCTTTCGGAGTCTGGGCAGCCGCTCCACCATGAGGACTGAGACCGACCAGCGGCTACTCCATGGTACAGACCCTCCTTCATCGTCTTCTTGCCGCTGCTCTCTGTCACCCAAACTGGTAGCTCAATGCCCTGTCTGTTCTCCCTACCCTCTTGCCCCCCGCAGACCCCCAGTTTGTGGCCGCTCACCTGATCCCGGACAATGACGACGGAGACAACGACAAGGTGTACTTCTTCTTCACAGAGAAAGCCATGGAGGCCAGTGATGGTTCTGGTGCCATCCATAGCCGTGTGGGGCGCGTGTGTGCAGTAAGTGTTCCGCCTCCCATCCCTTCTGCTTTCTTTTCTCCTCAACAGCATCTTGGGGCTTTTTCACTGGTTCCTTGTCCTGCTCCCCACCTCGCTATCCATGTACCTTCAGCTAAAACCTCAGACCTTCTTGATGAAATCCATCCCGTTCAGCTGGAACTGAAAGGTTTCGTTTAGACCTACAGTAACCGCACTTGTGTACATCTGTTTTGAATCGAGTTCATGCCGCAGCCCTGCTGTTGAGCAGCCCTGTCAATACTCTGATTTATCAGTCTCACGCTACCTTGCTGACTTCAGCATCTCTTTCCACACGTCTTGAACCCACTCTTGAGTGCATCATCCTATGGGTGGAGTATTATGCCCAGTGCAGGGGAGCTAAATCTCTGTCACACTGCACTTTTCACTAAGGGGTTTCAGCGTGGAGAAATAGTGTGTTTGACTGCTTTGACACACATCCCTTTATGAGGCTTTTAACTGCTTAAGCAGGCTAACTGGAAAAAAATGGAGGGGGAGCAAGAGAAGGAGAGCGGCAGGCGTGTTTGCCTGGCTGACACTCTGAGACAATCTGGAACAATCCGTGTCTTTATTACAGCCACCCAGCTGTCGGATGTGTTTTGGTATTAACTTGCATTCCTCGGGCCCTCTTATAGCGCAGCACACCCCTTCTTTCTCTTTCTCACACATGCAGTCCATATACTGGGAAACACACACGCAAAGTCCCGCGTTTACACCGGGAGGTAGGACACACAGGCACCGAATCCAACTTCTTGGGCACACACTCAGCCCCTTGTTGGCGCTTGGATCATGTTTTCAGAGGTGTGAGGGGGGGAGGAGTGTGAGGAAATGGTCTCTCTTTCCCAGAGCTGCCATTCTGATGCCTGAGGGGTCACTGCTAGCGGCTGCTGAGACCCCCAGCTGCCAAGTGAGGCTGTTCCAATGGCAGGTGTCTGACAGAGGGGCTCCTTTTCTTCCCTGAGACAGCGCTTGTCGTCAGCCGAGACATGGCATCAGGAAGCCGATTGTATCACAGAAACGTTTGCTTTTCGCATTTCTCTCAAAGACAAATAGTTGCTGTACATCTTTGCTGTAAATATCTGCACTTCTCAGATCCAGTTGCTAAAATTATTAGATTGATTTGATTTGAGAGTCTGGGTACAGTATTACAATAGCACCAACTGTGTTTTCTTCCTGTTGGTTATTAAATTCATTGAGCTGTGGAAGCTGTAGTCAGCAATATCTGGTCTTGTTTAGAGGAGCTCTCTGTTATATGACCATGAAATATACTGGAGTCCTGTTCTCCAGGGCCAACAACTGCAATATACTGCACAGTTTCTATCACACTAGCTAAGTTACCTGGGTCAAAAATGTGTAGTGGTGGAAAGTTAAAAAGTAATAACATATTATTTAATCAACACAGTGGTGTACCATTAAAGTGGTTCTAGTTAGTACAGTCCTACTCAAGTGGAAAGGAAAAAAGACAAAATAAATGTCACCAAACTGTACTACTGGTACATCAGTAACGTGTGCAGCACTGTGTGTGGGGTATTTGGGTTTTTGTGTGTGAAGTGGCCCATTTGTCTTCATTTTGACAAATCAGCGGGAAATTGCCCTAGAGGCACCCGTCACTAGTGTGTTGTGTGTGTGTGTGTGTGTGTCTGTGTGTGTCTGTGTGTGTGTTTGACTACATGAAAACCTAACTCAGGGTGAGAAGTACCTGTGTACCAAATTTCAAGTCTCCAGCTTCAAATCAAAGCTGTGCATAAAGAACAGACGAGCTGGGATTCAGTTTAATAGATATTCAGGTGAATGACTTTTTATGTCCCAAACTAGCTTTTACGTCTGTCCACCTGCATTTCCTGTGGATCATTGCTAAAGGTTAGTTGTGGTTCATAGTTGGAACCTCTTCTCCTTATCCCTGCAGAATGATGCTGGAGGGCAGAGAGTCCTGGTGAACAAATGGAGCACTTTCATCAAAGCCAGGCTGGTGTGCTCCGTCCCTGGGCCCCATGGCATTGACACACACTTTGACCAGCTGGGTAAGCAAACACACACACACACACACACACACACACACACACACACTCATACTTTGCAGACACTGATATCCATTACAGAGACAGACGCATACAGATACCATCAGACACTTTGCAGTGTGTTCACTGCTGATGCTGAATCTGAATTCAATTTAGAGGATGTCTTCCTGCTCAAGACCAAGGATGAGAAGAACCCAGATGTGTACGCTATTTTCAGCACCATCAGGTAAGATGAGACACACCTTTAATTTATTCCTTGGCGGTTGGTACTCGACATCCTGCACTTTGCCTTTCACAAAGACCAAAGCATGTCCACTCTCTCCCTCTCTCTCCTTCTCCTTTTCCTCTCCCTGTAGTAACGTTTTTCAGGGTTACGCTGTCTGCATGTATCGGATGGCAGACATCCGGGAAGCCTTCAATGGCCCTTTTGCGCACAAAGAGGGGCCAGACTACCAATGGGGGGCCTACGAAGGCCGCATCCCCTACCCGAGACCTGGAGCGGTGAGTCTTTTTCACCATGTGCTACACCCTGGTGATACCATAACTCGGTAAACCACCATACTGTGTGACACAGATGGCACCATAAACAGCAGTCATCCATACGGTCCAGGAGAGGTATGAGTTGGGGGGTGTCACTAATTTCCATTTCAGTGCTGACCTATAGGACCTATAGATGTCTTGTAGCCGTGGCCTAGATATGGGGCATAGCAGAAGGGTTGATTGGAGTTAAGTATCTTAAGATATTGATGAGTTTCGAAAGGTTGCTTTGTTTACGCCGAGCTGCAAGCCACTCTGGAGAAGCCTCAGCCAAATGAGTAAATGTAAACCTAAATGGAAGCACCACGTGGGGTTGAGGGGTGCAGGTCTGCTAGTAGCGCTGATTTCGAGTGTGATTCTGCAGTCCTGAATGTGGTGCAAAGCCCCAGGCAGCAGACTCTGCCTGGGGCTTTGGCAGATAGAAGGCAGCTTTAAATCTCCATCCTGTTCTCATCTCCTTTCTCCATGCTCTCAGTCCAGTCTGTGAAAACATCTCTACACGCGCCTTTCCACCAACTGAATCATATTTGCTGTTTGCCCTGAAACTGACGGCTGCTGTTTCGGTTCTGCACTGAGTGAACTAGGCAGTTCTTATGGGTCTTTCGTAGGGCACCCTCCTCTGGGAATTATCCCTGGTTGCTCTACTGTACTGAACTCAAAAACTGACAAGGGGAGGCTACCCCAAAGTAGACATCAGTGTTTTAAGCTGAATGACAGTTATTTAAATTCGTGGAGCCCAGTGATGGCCCACTTCTGTCACGCTTCGCCATGGCTCCTCAGCCCTGCAGACACTTGGAAAGGGATTAGCAACTCAGAAGACCTCCACAGGGGCAGCTTTATCTACGTCTCACTCTGTGATGAATGTCTCTACTGCTGAGTTTGACTTTTGCGTATGGGTTTGGTGTCCCTGTATTCCAGCATCTGTGAAATGCATTGATGTGGATATTTCTGTCTGCTTTATACATTGCTTATTCAGCCCTACAGCTGGTTTACTTCTATCCGTTGAGATGATGCTTTTCTCCAAAGTGGTTTATAGTGTTTGTGCCTCAGAGTAATGGAGCAGTTCAGGGACACTGGCCATGGTGGTAGAATTCAAATCTGGGCTCTCTGAGCCCAGGGCTGAAGCTCTCTTCACTCCAATCCCTGCTGCCCACATGTTGTTAACAATAAAAGTGTTCTGTGTTGTCCCTACCCCCCCCCCCCCCCACCAATGCCAGTGCCCCAGTAAGATCATCAACCAGCCGGGCCACCAGTTTGCCAGTACCAAGGAGTTTCCCGACTCTGTGCTGNCCCCCCCCCCCCTCACCAATGCCAGTGCCCCAGTAAGATCATCAACCAGCCGGGCCACCAGTTTGCCAGTACCAAGGAGTTTCCCGACTCTGTGCTGCAGTTTGCCCGCAGCCACCCTCTGATGTGGCGACCGGTTTTCCCGGTGCTGCGGCAGCCAGTGCTTGTGAAAACCAACGTGGACTACCGGTTCCAGCAGATTGTGGTAGACCGGGTGGAGGCCGAGGATGGCCAGTATGACGTTCTGTTCATCGGCACTGGTGAGAACCAAAACTGTCTACATTTCTCACCTCCGTCTCTGACGCCTCGCTGTCTCCTCACGGGCACTGATGGGCACCTCTAACCTCTAATGTCTTCATCTGCAGAAGGTCAAATTTCCTGTGACCTTCAGCTCACCTTTCTAAGTGTTTACCGAAGGTGATTTATTGGCTCATGCCACATCTGAACTCCTAACTTCACGGCTTCTTTATCTGTTACAGACATTGGCACAGTGCTAAAGGTCATTGCCTTGCGGAGCAGCAACTCCCTGGACACTGAGGAGGTCATCCTAGAGGAGCTGCAGGTCTTTAAGGTACAGGGCTCTACTAATCTAGCCTCCCGAATGTCTCCTTTATCTCCAGTGTTGTTACGTTTGCAGCACCTGGTTATTCACTGCACTGTTGAACAGCATCTATGAATGAATGAAATTAATTCAAAGCCTTAAACATAACAAATTTATTCTACAACAAGAAGGGTGTTTTATTACATTGTAGGACAGATTTTGCACTTTGTACGAACCTCAAGCAAAGGTCTGCAAAACTCCAAGTGAGGAGCCGTACTTGTTCTGCAGATTTTTGTAGCTGTTCTTTGGCTGACGTTTCCAAACCATCAGCATGGGTCTTGGCAAGAAGGACCACCAGGGGAGTCTCGTTTAACCTCAGCTTGGCTGGGCGTGTTTTTGCCGTGTACAATAAATTCTTGTGTCTTTAAATTCCAAAGTTCCGTTCTTCTTATTTCATGTCAGATGTTTGAGTAAGAGGCCAGATTTTACTCTAACTGCTGAGTTTGTATGTCTGGGTTTCAATCCTAACTTAAGTGTGTCTTTTACATTTATTTCTCAAGACACCAACACCCATTACCTCACTGGACATCTCGGTGAAAAGGGTAAGTGAACATTACTTCAGGTTACAGCCTTTCCTGTGCGCAGGACAAACCCACCTGAGCTGCATCACCTCAGATAAGACAGCTGTCACGGGTGTCAGTGGTGTCTGTGGTTCTGCTTCCCCAGCAAACCCTCTACGTGGGGTCCTCAGCTGGTGTGGCCCAGGTGCGCCTGCACCGCTGTGAAGCATATGGCAAGGCCTGCGCCGAGTGCTGCTTAGCCCGAGACCCCTACTGCGCCTGGGACGGCTCCTCCTGCACCCGCTACGTCCCGCAGAACAAGCGACGGTACCGGCGCCAGGACATTCGCTATGGCAACCCTGTGCTGCAGTGTATGGACCAGAACCTCAGCGGTGAGAGCAGGATTTTTTTCCGTGACTGAACGAGAAAACAGAACAAACATTAATGCGGGGGGTGGAGGTGGGGTTGGGGGGAAGGGGGCTGGCAACTAAAGGCTGGACACAGCTGTCCTCTGCAGTCCTGTTGAGATCATCTACTTTTCCCTTTAAGGCCTTGTTTCTAAAACAAATGTGGTGAATTTGAAGAAAGGTGGGTAAGACAGGGAAAAGAAAGGTAGGTCACCTTATTCCTCCCAGAAGTTTATACAGTGAACACCTCCAGGAAACTAATGTCAGATCAGCTGTGTTGCTTAGGGGGGGTCAAGTCTGTCCAGCCTTTGGTGACTGAAGCTTCACTGAACCACATATTGCAGGCAGTTGTTTGAAGTAAAGAATACACACACACACACACACACACACACACACACACACACAGCTGATGACGTACATGTGCTCATTTAACACTGCGAGAAAACTATGAGCTCAAACTTTAAGCTGTTGTACAAAAGCTTCCCTCTCTGTGAGGCTACAGGGGAAATATTCCCAGCCAGAACGTCACCGAACTCTGAACTCGGTTAGTTATGGACAGGAGGCAGGTGTGTGAGCATCAGGTATCAGGTACGAGTGGCAGAGGAGTGCAGATTCGCTTCGTTTGAAAGGCACTGAACTGTGTCGGTCTGTTGCGCCATAAGAGCGAGATCTGCCGGGGTCACCCAGCGAGCAGATTTACCAACGTCTGTCATCATTCAAGACAGGAAGAATGAAGCAGGGTAGAAGGAAGGGAGAAGGAAAGAGGCTGTGTGTTTGCTCTTCTGTGGGTGGGGCTGGGGGGGGGTCGAAGGGGGTCCTTATACGTGCACACATGCACACACACAAACACTATCAATACTGCATTAATTCAAAATCATTGGGCTTTCAGCTGACTCCTTTCTCTACAGTAACCAACACTGACAAATCTACTATTTGCACTCATTTTTTGCAAAACCAATTCAAGGTAAGTAGAGCATAACCCCAGGAGGTGGCATTGAGCCCACGACTTTCAACCGCAACACCTCCCCTACCAGCTGTCCCCATATTTTTATCGCTCAACTTCATCACGTCAGGTAGAAAAACAACCACGTGAGTTCTGCACTTGTAATAGGAAGGAAGGTTGTTGAAAGAAGTCACGAGATTCCAGCAGTCAGCATGTCTGGATAATATGGGCTCATGTAGGTCAGAACCGTTACCTTGCAGCTTGAAGGTTTTCAGTTCAAATCCCTGTCCCTGCTGCAGTGCTAGAAGGGATGTTAACGTGTGTGTGTGTTTCTCTGCATCCTGCCACAGTAGAGGACCTGGATGCAAGTGAGGACAGGGTGGTGTACGGCACGGAGAACAACAGCACCTTCCTGGAGTGTGTCCCTCGCTCCCCTCAAGCTAGCGTCACTTGGCAGGTTCAGCGAGACCGAGACCACCGCAAGGAGGAGGTGAGGGGGGGGTCCGAAGAAGGGCGAGTGTGAGAACCCCCGAGGTGCAATGACAGTGACACATAACAGCGAGACGCAAAACTCCCAGGAGACGGAGTTGAAAATTTCACAAGTTGCATTTCTTGTTTAAGTTTTGCTGAATTATGCTGAATTATTGGTTGCGCTCATAGGCAGGAAAAGTTCTATAAAGTTCTCCAATTATTGTTTCTGGCACAAACAAGCATATATGGCAATAAAAATCACGCATTTTTAACTTTTGCCAAGTTGTGTGGGGAAAAAAAACCTTTAGAAAAACAACACTAAATAATTGACCCTCTCCACTACATTTAATTTAATTTACCTTAATTTGGTGGAAGAATTTATCCAGAGCGACTTGCACAACTCACTGCTCAGCCCATGTAAGCAGCGCAATGTTCGCAGTGAAATAAAGTTAAGTACGTTTCTCAGGGGTACGAGGGCCAGGCAGCTTTGGTGTGTGAGGTAAGTTCCATAACTGCATCTCGGTCCACCGCTGTGTCCAGGTGAAGATGGACGATCGGGTGACGCTGACTGAGGAGGGACTCCTGTTCCGCCGTGTCTTCCGGCAAGACGAGGGCACTTACATCTGTCGCTCCCGTGAGCACGGCTTCACCCGGACGCTGGCCCGCATCTCCCTGGAGGTCCTGCGGGGGGAGATGCTTGGCGAGCTGCTGGCCCGGGAGGAGGCAGCGGACCCGGTGGGAAAAGACCGGGATAAAGGCGGGCACAGGATGATGCCCCCCTGTCACAGCCAGCGAGGGGCCCCAGGCCAGGGCCGCTCCTGGTTCAAAGACATCATGCAGCTGATCGGGCCATCCAACCTGCCCCACGTAGAGGAGTACTGCGAGCGCGTGTGGTGCAGCGACAAGCTGCGGCGAAAGCACAAGAGCATGCTGGACAAGTACCGCCTGGCTCAGGAGAGTGCCCGCAAGGCCCGCAACAAGGCGGCGGCAAGTGAGCGCGGCCGGACGCCACGAGCCCTGCGTGCACAGGAGTAGCCGCACCGAGGGGGGTGCAGGAACCCAGAAACAGGTGACGGAGGAAAACAGGGCGACTTGTGGAGGTTGTGGGTTCCTTATCTCGCGGCCGTCACCGTGCTGCTGCCGTGTGGACTGTGTTTATCCCCCCCTGACCCCACACGCCCCCATCCCCAAGTCGAGGACTTGCACCCCCCTCCCCTCCTACCCCGATGTCGATCCTTGTGCTCAACAGCTAAGGGAGGGTGGGCTGTCTCACATCACTAACAGCTCAGCCCCATTTCCCAGCATCCCCCACAGGGACCGGAGTTTCTCATGGCAAACCTGTCACCTCCTCCCGAACGGCAACCCGAGTCCCCCCACCCTGGGCAGAAGGAAAAAGGACAAGAGTAGAGACTTGTTTAGGTTAAAGAACATTCTTGTAGCTGCTGTTGACACTGAATTACAGGCAGGAGCCAAACGGGACCCCCCCCATCCTCCCACCCCCGGCAGTTGCTTGACGACAGTTGGACGTCCGACTGAAAAAGGTCACCGTTTTCATAGTGAATTTCCAAATCTCACAATGCCTTTGTGCACAGTAGCACCTGGTGTGGGAATATCCCAGCATGCTTTGTACACCCTTCTCCCGTGCTGAAATGTTGCTTTGCCACTGATCCAACGTGCCTCACTAGCGCCCTCCCTCACGCAGTCCTGCCCTTGCGGGGGCCGGTGCTGCGTGGAAGATGGCGGGGTGAAGGGGTGAAGAGCAAACCTGGTTCTGTTTGCCAGGAATAAAAACACTGAAACATCCTGCTACGCCGCCACGTTTCCGAACCACACAGACCCCCGGAAACCGCGTAATGGGACACTTAATGCTGTTTTTTTCTAAATTCCCGTTGCATTCGTGACAAAGCTGACTTCTGTATGGTCTTTTCTGTTGTTGCTTTAATATGCTGTGTAGAATGTCTGCTTGTATAATTTGTGGTGTTTAATAAATTATCGGTTTAGTCGGCGAATCTGGAGATGTATTGGGACCACAGCGGTGGGCTGCTGAGTCGGCGACGTCAGTGTGGCTTTTTTTTACAGGTGGATTGTTTGAAGCAGGCCATCTCAGCACCTTTAGGAGGACAGCACACTTTACTTGATTTTTTTCCGAGCCCCTGACCGTGTCAGTTCAGTCTTCGGAAAGCAGCAGTAAAAATTGCTCAGGTGGTCTGTGCGGAAGGTGCAGTGGAGGCCGGTACCGCGGTGCCACTGCTGTGTTGTCGGCTGCTGCTGAGGACAGAGGGCAGAACAATGGCCTCTGACAGTTTCTGGATCAGTTTTTGCTGTCAAACTGCAAGAACTCTGTCTAATTTAATGTTAATGTATTTATTTAATGACTTTACCCTGTGCATGTCATGTGAGTAACACCATACATACCAATATAACTGCTTGTGGAGCACAGCGCAAGGAAGCAAGATGGCCGGGTTGCAGGTGTCAGGCGCAGCTGTGACGGACGGAGCTGGGAGGGGGGCCGGACGTTGGTCTGTCTGCTGTCTTCTGGAGATCCCCTGGCTTTTACATCTGGCTAATGGTTCCTTTAATAATGTAACGTTCAGAGAAAAAGAAATTAAATAAATATGGACGCCTGTTTTTAAGTGGAAGCGTGTTTACTTTCAAGTACAAGTTCTGAGTGCTCTGCCGCACCCTGGATGTTGGTCTTAACAAGGTTTTCAGAGTGCTGGCAGCACAGTTACTTCGTGCTGTGTTGAATTAGAAGTTCCCATGGTTCATTTTTGATTTCTTTTGCTTTACTGGACAAGTTAAATGCTGTCTGGCGAGGTCACTGACTTGAGCAAATGGTTCCTTGGAAAAAATATAAAACCAACTTGACTGTGGCTGTTTAGGCCACTGGTTAGACCCCTTCAAGGAGTTTAGGCCAGCATTTAGACTCCTTCATACAGGACATGTTAAAACTAGAGGTACACGGTGGATTCTTGGTGGATGTCTTTAACCTCAAGGAACCATCAGGATGAACAACCTGCATCCAGCAGGATGAAATCTGCTGGATGCAGGTTCTGAAGAAACAGGGCCAAAGTACAAGGATCAGGTCCTCTCTGTGGGCTCAAACCTTGCTTGTTTTTGGGAAATCGACCACTTTCTCTCCAGCAATGGAGAGCATACATATTTATAGCAGGAGACCACCCACTACTGCATAAGAAATAAGAGTGGAGCTGCTGAGCTGACAGAGACCCAGCCAGGAACCGTAAAGCTGGTATCTAAATGGTATCCCCACATCCCACACTGGGCTCACAACTACTGATACCAAGCAAAAAGGAAGGACCTGAGCCTTCAAGCAGATACAAGGCAAGACAAGAACAGAATATCTGGTCTGTTTCCAGCTCCACTTTCATCCATGTGCTCATTCCCAGGTTTTGGGGGTTCTGACATTTGCCAGCAGCCGTTCCTCCTCCTAATATTCTATTTCAGGGTTGGCAAGGCAAAGAATGGATGGAGCTGTAGGTTTGTTGCACCGTATGGTGTGCTTCTCCAAGGCCTTCTCCTTGGTCCCACCCTATTCTCTGGGATCTTATCGCAGCACCTCCATGGCGACAGCGGCATCCTGTAAACACCTCTTCGTGGTGACAGTTATATCAAGCGGCGCCACAGCTCCTGACCGTCACACGGCTGTCCTACAGCAGGTTTTCACTGTCACCCCTCATTCCTTCAGGACAGCGTCATACTGACAGCACAAACATGTCAGCGACTCTCTGTGGAGATGGTTTGGCTTTTTCCATCCTGACAGAGCAGATCTTACCAAAGCTCTTTAAGCTGAGCAAGCAATTATGCGGACGCGTCTTGGGGGACAGGGCTTATCGTGCCAGCACCTCTTCGCGGTGACGGCTGCGCGCTGCAAAGATCGAGCCGTTGCGCTGGAAGGGTGGGAAATGCGCTCCTTCTGCCGATACAGTCGTCACGGAAACAGGCAGATGCTGACTTTCACATTTCTTGACTGGCCCACGTTCTCCAAAATCAACCTGGAAACAACTGTGTTCTGCCAGTTGTTGTAAATGCAAACGTTTGCCAGAAGTCATACCAGCTCCTAACCTTTCCCTGTAAGCCTGAACAGAGGATGTCTGGCGTAAAAAAATCCATGTTATTGATGGAAGCAATGATGCTGTGGTGGCAGGTCTGAGGTGCCCCCCCCCCCAGCAAAAGAAACCCAGCATCCCAGAATGGGGGGGGGGCTTAGAAAGGACTGTTTTCTCTCGATGCCTCAGTGGTGGAGCTCATTCCGAGGGCGTATTTAAAAGGGCGGAGAAAATTCCTCGCTATCAAACGCTTGAATCAGTTACCCCGATGCTCACGATTTTAGGGTTAACACGAGGCTTCGGAAGAGGAAGGTTTCGCAGCACAAATTCAATCTCTGTCCGTTTTCTTCAAGTAAGTCTCATTCAAAAAGTGGCATTATTATTATTATTATTATTATTATTATTATTATTATTATTATTATTATTATTATTAGCATTTGCTACCATCCATTGTTTCCCCACATGAACGACAGCTGTCAGAATTCCACTGCAGTGCAGAGGCCAGACGTACCGGCGGGGAGTGAGAGGAAACGCGGGAACGGGAGGGCCTATCTCAACCGGCACGTATGTTCTGCCACATGTGGACGCGCTGTTGTGACAGATGAAGATTAATCACCCGGCAAAGGAGGCTGCAAGCAATTCACGTAATGGGGCTGCCAGGCCTGGCCTGCTGTCCGCTGGGATCCCAAGCGGAGCGTTTACTGCGCAGCACCAGCTTTAGGAGACCAGCTGCGGGTTTAAACCTCAACACTACAGCCAGTTCCACTCTACTACCGCGTGGTCAAGCTGCCCTATAGGCCCACAAACCTGCTGAGAGCTCACTGGGCCTTCTGGGCAAGTCAGACCCATCGTGGGGCTGAGATTCCATTTAACTCACATCGTACCAGCAGCACTGACACCACTGACACCACCGAGCGACCCCGGCTGTAGCGTAACCTCTTTCTCCTGCTGGCCTCGCAGCTGCTCGGTGTCAGACCCAGCGGTCGTACAGGAGCCCAGCACGAGGTGTCCGCAACTGCGCTGCTCTTCATCTCGCTTTCACCGGGAGGCACCACCATTTCACAGGGAGATAAAAAGCCTAAAAAAGAGAGACGTATTAAAGGCGAACGGCTTCCCAAAAAGGGAGCGACGAAGCAGCGAGCAGCACAGACCCCGGAGCTTCCACAGAGGCGGGTGAAAAGGCCACGGTGCCGACTCACGCTTCAACCAGGCGGAGCCGTGACAGCCTCCACCCCCCGGTGAGGGGTAGTCAGGACTTCACCTCCACCCATCAGCCCGGTGCCCTCTTGGGTCAAAGACCATTTTTGGGGAAAACAGAAAAGGAAAGATAGCAGTGCAGCCTCACTGGAACAGGCGGCTGAAAGAGATGAGTAACTTCCGTCTGATCTGTAGTAACGGCGCTGAAACATTAACCCCCCCCGGGTTACACCCACTAAACTGGCGGTACGACGACACGAACAACTTCACAGCCGCACAACCACCTGTTTTCTGTCTGTTTTCCTGCCTCTGGTTTGTATGGAAAGGTGTCGCCCCCCTGGGGCTCCCTGTGATCCATCAGCAAATGCGATGCCAGGTAAGAAAAAAACTCACCTCCTGTACATCAACAAACCCACTGACCTCCTGGGTTAATGACTTAAAGGGTTTGAAATAACTGGAGTTAGTTGGCGCCATTAATCATCAGACTTGTCTTTGTTTATTTGGAAGGACACAAGTTGCAAGGGGCGGAGGGAGGGGTAGGAAGCAGAACAGCAGAACATCTCCCATCTCCCCCACCCTGCAGAGGGTGGGGGTCCAGAAACACAAACAAAACCTTCTATTAATTGTGAGAAACAGCCTGAAGGAGAAATACATCCTTCAGCTGAAACGCTGGCCAGATGGACACGATAAGCTAAGTCGGAGAAAATAAAAAATAACTTGGTGTCCCAGGAACCCCATTAAGTCCAGGAGAGAAATGCACGTTGTCAGAGGCGGCCAGATCCTCCACAGCCGGGTCCTGCAACTTTTCCTGTCAGCGCGTTTCAAACGTCCTTCTGCACGTCCCTCAAATGCCTCGGGTGCAGAGCTGAAAATGTCATTAGTTTTTCCCCTTTTTCACTCTTTTGCTCGAGTTTACAGGACATCTCACTACGTCACCACAGACCCGCTCACCCCCACCCTCCTTTCCACACATTGTATGTATGTGTGTATGTATGCATATGCGTGTGTGTTTTTGTATATTTCTGTATTTATTCATCTTCTGTATTTGTTTCTTTTATTCATTCTGTAATTTTTCTTCCCCCTGTTTTGTGCACCAGGGACACGAGGATCTTCATTCTGAGCTGCTCTGCACACCTGCAGGATAATCATGTTCAAGCCAGTGCTGTTCATTCCAACAGTGTGAGAATGAGTGTGTGAGAGTGTGAAAGGAGGATCCTGTGGACCCCCCTTTGGTTCCTCACGAGCACCAGCTCCAAATCTGCCCATCCCGGGACAGGGGGCACAGGGGGGGAGCAGCGGTGCCTCCGCTTGGGAACACAGCTGCAGCGTATTTGCAAATTATGACGTCTCATCTGGAAACACGGTGCAGCCAAAGCCAGGCACCGTAAAGAATTAAAGATTATAGCTAGAAATTTGCTGCATCTCCGCAAAGGGGCTCCTGACGATACACACCTTTCCTAGCAGACAACCCTCAGGCCCCCGACGGGGGGGGGGGGGGGGTTTT
>UFQX01000284.1:99224-191673 GCA_900497675.1 Arapaima gigas
GGGGGGGGGGGGGGGGGCTTTTCAGTTTGTTTAGAATAAACTGCAAAAATAAATGATTTTTGTGAAACTGTGATTTATGACCCCTGTAATGTTCTGCGTTTCTGCCAGATTTGCCTCATCCTCCCCCTCATGTCAGAGCATCTGCCTGGACTGTCAGGACTCAAGGTTCAGGCTGCGACTGAAGCCTCTAGAGCAGAGTTCTAACCTCAAACTGTTCTGGTAAAAATTACCCAAATGACTGTGTAAGTGGGTAAATCACTGTAAGCTGCTTTGGAGGAAAATGCCGCTTAATTTCAATAAATACCATCCATTATCATCACCTACCGCTCCTGAGGAGGCTTGCAAAGCCAATTGCTTCCAAAGTCTATCCTGGAAGCAACAGGCGCTCATCCATCAAAGGGCGGCCACACACACACCCATTCTCCCAGCATGGGCAATTTAGAGAGACCAGTAATGTTAATCACATGTGTTTGGACTGTGGGAGAAAACCAGAGGTGCTAAGGCAGTTTGAAACCCACCCCCACCAGCCCAGGCACTGTGAAGCAGCAGAGCTGTTCCCTGAGCCACCATGTCTCCTGGAATAAACACCTACCAGAACCCCCCCCTTCTTAGAGAGGGTCAAATAGGTGGGGGGGGGGGTGGCTCTCAGGAAATGAACAAATGAGTGGTGTGCTGCAACCCCCCTACTGGGCCTGGAGGGGCAGAGTGTAGGGCAGCACAACCGGGTGGTGTGGTGTCTGGCGGGCCGGGGGGGGTAATTGGCCGCCAGTCTCAGAAATTACCCCTCTGTGCTTTAATAAGTGGCCGTGCTTGAGTGGAACAGAGTGCAGTGTGGTGAAGACAGCCAGGGGCCAGGGGGCTGGGGGGCCGGGGTGGTGCAGGTATAATAAGACCCCAGCAAAGGATGCAAGATGTGACGTCCTTGTGGAGCACAAAGGGGCAACATTGTGTGCTTATTGGACTCAGGTGGGCAAGAAAAGAGTTGGTGTGGGGGGGTTGCTGCAGTCCCCTTGCTTGGTTGGTTTGTGGCAGTGTGTGTGTGGGGGGGGGTGCTGCAGAAATGTAAATAATAAGAGATCAGAAAATGCTAAAAAATACACAGGATGCCGTTTATTATGTCAGAAACGTGGCCGCGTGTCGCCGTGACAAACCGTTCAATCCGAAGCGCAATTGCGCCCTCTGCCGGGAAACACGCGGAACCGCGCTGCGGAGAACAGGCGCTGCGACGGGCATCTCAGAGGCCACACCGTCACCCGGCTGCTGGGGGGGGGCACAGATTTCTCTGACACAAGAGCACAGACATTATGTTTTTATTTGTTTTATTGTGTTAATCAAATACATCTTAGTCTTTCACAAAAGCCACAATTAATTTCGGAATGATTACAGTGTGTTTTGTCAGCTTTGGCGTCTCACCTTTGACCTTTCCTTACAGTGAGCTCCCTTTTCCACAAACCGGGACTCGCATTTCACACTCAGGAGGAGTCTGAGTGAGTCGTGTCGGACTGAGTACCGCAGTGCAGTACTCTGCTTGCTGGGGGTAAAGGATGCAGGCAGGGAGGAAGTGGTGCTCGCGTGATGACGGAAGCGCCGAGGAGGACGACGGAGGCGCTACTCCACCACAACCCTCGGGTCTCAGCAGCAAAGTCTCAGAATATCAAAAAACAAGCAGCCGCTACCCCCTCCCCACCGTCTCAAACTACCCCCCCAGCCTAACGTTCAAGGTACAAACGCAAATCCACATTAAACAATCCACCACAAAATTATTAGCTTTCACATAAATATATTTTATAACCTTGTTAAAGAGTTGTGCTTTCTTTTCCAAGTCCCCTCGCCCCACACACACACACACACACACACACACACACACACACAGACACACTTTGGCCCAAACTTTTCCGCAAATGTTTATCGTCAATTTGTGGGGCCCAAGAAAAAAAAGAAGAAAGGCCCAAATCCTAGTCTTTTTTTAAAGTCGCAACATTATAATGGTTGTATAAATAGCAGACAGGACTCTGTACGTCAAAACACAACGAAAATCTTTTTGTTTTTACAAACCTCACCCCACCCCAAACACCCACACACACACACACACACACACACACGCACGCACACAGAATGCAAGGGAAAGCAGCACCAGCCGGTTTGTGTGTGTATATGTGTGTGTGTTTCTGATGTTTCCCTCCCACAAAACAGCTCTTTACGCCTCATTTCCAAGAACACCATCAACATGTGCGACTCTTCAATGATCAGCTTAAGGTGAAGTTGGCCGTCCTTTTCTGCCAGCACTTCAGGGCAAAAATGTTGTGGAATAATAGAATCACCTGTCAAACAACCTGCTTCTCATAAAACAGACCCCCTGGAGACTTCGCATCACCAGCAAACCTTCCAATAAGGTGTGTGTCCTTAACCCCCCCCCCCCCCCCCCCCCCCAAAAAAAAAAAAANCACTCCGCCTTTGCTCCCGTTCGTCCTCAGAGGAGGAGTCTGCTCCCAGCACCCCCCCCCCCCCCCCACACACACAAGTAATGAAGCACACAAACACAAACACAAACACCACACCGGTACACAGAAGACAGAAGTGTCTTGAGTTGGAGAATAAAAAAAAAATCTAAATGGTGCATCTTCAACAACCCAGGACCCCAGAAGCCCACCATCAGGATGAGGGGAATTGGGCCTTAAGCTGATCACCCCATCCCTGAAGACGCTTTAAATATGTCATAATTTAGGATAAAACACTCCCTCAACCCTAAACAACAATTTTACACGTCACATGCGTTGGATTTAAGTTACAAAAGTCATGCAGAGATGATGAGATGGCTGCGCCTGCGAGGAGAAGCAGGAATGTGGCTCTGATGCTGCGGCACAAAAATCGCAGCTATTGGCACTATTGCTTGTTTTCAGTGGTTCAAAATGTCCTGTATGACAGAACAAGAGCAGATGTATATAGTTGTGTTCATGAACAACACACACACGTTTATACTGATCAGGGTGAATTTGGTGATTCGAAGTGGGTGTAAAGGGCCTTTACAGAAGCTGCTTCAGCTTCGAGCACGTGTGTGTGTGTGTGTGTGTGTGTGTGTGTGTGTACACAAGCACGAATGCCCCTGCTTCTGTTCTAGCTTGGTTCCAGTTGAGAGCATTGGAGAGAAAGAGAACAGTGGAAGCGGTATTTCCCACACCTGCCTGGGGAATGAATCTTTGGGGGGGGGGGGGGTCAGTCCGGATTGTGCTGAGCACAGNTGGGGGAAGAATTTTGGGGGGGGGGGGGGGTCAGTCCGGATTGTGCTGAGCACAGGGTGCGGGTCATACAGTCTTCAGGAGAACTCGAGGGGACAGTGTATGTTCTGGAGTTCAGCTCTCAGGGGATCGTGTGGGCAGGTGGAGAAGGGACTTGTGAGAAGATAAATATACACAGGAGATTGAGTGAGTGGGTTGGACCCCCTGCATGAGTCCTCGGTCTCTCAGTCTCTCAGTTCATCCCCCCCCTTTTCTCTCTGTCTCTCAATTGGCTCCCCTCGCCCCCCCTCACCACCCTCCAGCACTCCGGGGGGCACGATGAGGTTTGCTCTCGTGGGTTCTGCGGTTTCGGCCCTTCCTCATCTCCTGTAGGTGCTTCCACTTGCTCGGGGGGCCCCGTGGGACTCCAGGGGGGGCTGCCGGCCCTTTGGGGGCGGGGACTGGAGGCACCTGGACCTTTCCCGTCTGCCTGCTCTTGCGCATCCACACCTGCTCGCAGATCTGGTCGACAGTGTTGAGGTTGGGGTGGTTCACCAGCTGCATGAAGTCCCGGTACCACATCTTCTGGCTGGCGGAGCGGCCAAGACCCCCAGCAGACAGGTCCAGGCTGGCGTAGGGGTCAGAGGGCAGGGTGGAGGGAGGGGGGCTAGAGGAGGGCACCACCTCGAGCGAGATGCCCAGCAGCGTCTGCGTGAAGCCGTGCTCCATGGCGTGACACTGGTATGTCCCGCCGTCGCGCCTCAGGACGCTGCGGATCAGCAGGCCTCGGTCCGTCTGCAGCACCCGGTCGTCCAGGCGCACCTGTGCAAAACACATGCTCACGCCGTCACCTGTCACGCTCCCTCAGTCGCCGAGAAACTGCCCTGCGTGAAGGCAAAACGATATGAACGCTGGGAAAAAAACTAAGGGTTTGGGCTGTGTGAACATGGGAGAATATCCAGGGGCCATGTTGACTTGGCCAGGTTTGAACCCACGGCCCCGGTGCTGTGTGGCAGCAGCATCACCTGCTGTGTGTATGTATCGCCTAAATAACCAGCTCTGTGGGGTATTTACCAAACAGGTATAGATGTGGAAATGGTAAATGCACTGGAGAGGGCAGGATGGCCGATGTGAAGGTGCCGCTGACCTCTTCCCAGGGAGCGTCCGTCATCCTCTGGTAGGTCCATGTGACTCGGGCCTGCAGGGACTTGGCTACACACTCCAGGAAGGTGCTGCTGCCTTCCACACCGTAGAGCTTCTTCTGGGCCACATGGTGTTTGTGGTGATCTGAGGAGGTTCGGGGAACACAGGTCAGCGGTTAAAGGAGCCAATTCGTCCCCAAAAAGTTCACACCTTCCTTGTTCTCCTAACCAAAAACTATGTACACCTGTGGATTGTAACAGGTCTTTGAAGACAAATTTAGAAGATCACATCGTCTCAGCAAACACACTCGTCCTCAGCATCTGGTCACTTGGTCACACCCTTTGTAAGCATGTGGGCCACTTCTGCTGGTGGACCATTGTTGGGTGTCACAGAGCCCACAGTCCCGGCAGAGCCCACAGAGCCTACAGTACCCACAGGGTCCACAGTACCCACAGTACTAAATGAAGTGACACGTTCAGTGTTGGTGCAGCTCCCCCTTGTGGTGACCCCTCTGCGACCCCCCTGTGGTGCTCCTCACCTCCAGAGCACAGCGTGTTGGGATCCCCGTTCCTCACGTCCTGGCGGCGGTAGCGCCTGTGCAGGTGCGGAACACAGACACACAGGTACACAGACACACAGGTACACAGACACACAGGTACACAGCAGCTCATTAAGCGGCAGCCAAAAAATGCTGATGCCAAATAAAACACAGACACAAGGTGGTTTTCGTTTCCGTTTAAACGCAAGCAGCCGGGCGGAGCGCGGGCAGTATGGCAAGCTGCAGACCGAGCGGGCGGCGTACCGCTTGGTGTTGGGCAGGTAGCGGGTGCAGGAGGAGCCATCCCAGGCGCAGTAGGGGTCGCGGGCCAAGCAGCACTCGGCGCAGGCCTTGCCGTAGATGCTGCAGCGGTGCAGGGGCACCTGGGCCAAGCCGGTCGCGGAGCCCACATACAGCTGCTGCTGTTGGGTCGAGAACAGAGGGGTTCAGCGTGTGGCCGCGCAGCAACATCTCATGCAGGGAATTTCTAATTTGTTTAACGTCGTCTCTTATTGCTCCTTGAAAAACAAGCCTTTTCAGTTTCCTAAGAAGATGACGATAAGGAGGAGGAGCTGGTTACCCGCTTTGAGGAGATCTGCATGTTAATAATGGACGATGAGTCCTGCAGAGAAGAAGGTGAGGAGATGGTCAGAACCATACCGACACAACACACACACACACACACACACACACACACACACACACACACTCACCTTGAACACTTGCAGTTCTTCCAGGAGCAGTGCCTCCATATTGTCCCAGTTCTCCTTGGGCACAGAGATCACCTTCAGGACGGTTCCCACATCTACAGAGAGCGCAACACACACTCAGTCCCCCTGACCTGTGCAACCCACCTCCTCCACGCTCAGGTGTGTGTAACAGGGCTATTATTCATCCTTTATTCTTATATTCTTCTCTAAATGTGATGTCAGGTAACTCCAGCTTCATCCCGCTGGCTTCTGTCACCACTTTGTCAGACATCTTTGTCTTCTGGCTCAACAAAGTCCATATTTATCTATGTGACAATCTGTCTGCAAAAATTGTGCCTGAAAACCCTTTAAATGTGTTCAGCACCCTGCTTTACCCCATTTTACCCCATCTTCTCACATGTCCAAATCCTCGTCTATTTAACTCTGATCTCCTTTTTTATTAGCAGCTTATTCACCTGCCAATTAATTTATTTATTTAAATTTGCCCCCGTTTTCCCCGCTGTGTATAAACGTCTGGTGTGCCTGCATGCCGTCGCAACCCGAGGGTCGTTCTGGGATTAATAAGGTTTCGCCCCCCCTCACGTTGTCGCATTTCTCCGGCTACCTGTGCCGATGAACATGACGTCGTACTGTCCATCAGCCGCCGCCACCCTGTCCACCGCAATCTGCGTGAAGCTGTAGTCCACACCGGTGCGCAGGAACACCGGCCGGTGCCTCAGCGGGAACACGGGGTTGAACATGAGCGGGTGGTGCCGTGCGAACTGGATCACGTCGTCTGGGAAACCCTTGGTGGACTCGAAGCTCCCGAACGTCTTGCTGGGACACTGCCGGGGAGATACGCACAAATGCTGCTCGTAAACCCCCCGCTTTTGCAAGCCCCCGTCAAAAGAATCCTATTAAGAGAGACGATATATCACGAGTGGCAGGGAACTCGGCGGGGTTCTGCCGCGGGACTGTGGGAGCCTGACAGCCTTACCATCCCCGGCCGTGGATAGGGCACCTTTCCTTGGAAGGGGACCCACTGGTAATTGGGACCCTCCTTGTGGGCGAAAGGCCCCAGGAAGGCCCTGCGAATGTCGTTCATGGTGTACAGGCAAACAGCCGATCCCTTGAAGACACTGCTGTAGAGGGTCAGAAGAGCCACGGTGAGTTCAGCACAGCCAAAGAGTCCTTGACCAGATACACACACAACATGGAGAGCACCCCCCCCCCCCACACACACACACTGCTGTTACTGTCCCTGCCATACCACCTCACCTGGAAGTGGAGAAGACAGCATAGACCAGCGGGTTCTTCCGGTCCCGCGTCTGCAGCAGGAACACGTCCCCTGAGGGGGAGAGGTCACATGTCACAGGTCAGATGTCAGACGAGCGAAAGAAACCAGCGAACATCTCTGCTTGTTTACGGCAGCTTCGTTTACGAGGCGTGTCAGACCACTTGGCCATTCGCTCAGCTGCCGCAGATGTCGGGAGGTTCGGGACGTGCAAGCGGTGGTGGCCGCTGCTTACGGAGTTCGTCGAAGTAGGTGTCACTGCCGTCGCTGCCTGGCACTGAGCAGAGGAGCCTGGTCTTGAGGAACGTTGTCCATTTGTTGACCAGACTGCGCTGGCCTCCCATGTCGTTCTGAAAGGCGAGAGCTGCAGTTGTTTACTGCCAGTCCACCGTGTCTGACAGCCATCGATTTGCGCGTGAGGTTCATGTCATTGCTGACGGGGACCTCACAGCCTCCCTACGTGCTTTGCCTGCAGGCTGCTCACCCTGCAGAGCTGGCCAATGCGCGAGTAGGTGGCCTTGCCCAGACCTTGGGCCTCCACGGCCGTCTCCCGGAAGAAGAAGAAGATCTTGTCATCGTCAGGATTCTCGCTCTCAGGCACCCAGAAAGCACCGACAAACTTGGGTTCTGCAGCACACAGATAAATACATACAGTAGATGATAACGGACATGGGGAGCAACACACCCTATATTCATCCTTCCTCCCACAGCAGGGGATGGGATTTAAACCTGAAAGGTGGCAGCTACCAGGAGTCATACTTGACCCATCCTTAACAAAAAACCTGAAAAGAACATAAAATGGATACAGAATCGCCGGCGCTCTCAAGTAACCTCCTCCAAAGCCAACGGGAGTTTTAGCGACTGCCTCACCGTTAAGCCAGCGGGAGTCGTGCTGCTCGGTGCGGATGGACGTCCGGTGGCCCAGGCTCCGGAAGATGGTGAAGTCCCGGCCCATCAGGTCAGTGGCAACGCCCGAATAGAGCTCACCCCCTGGGGGTCAAGAGGGAACCAACAGCAGGACTGTTACCCGCAGCTGCAGCGAGAGCGAGGCTTTCTGCATCTTGACACTAGAGGGCGCACCAGACCCTCCTAATCTCACAGGCAGGGCTCACCTACGAGGACGGAAGCCGCGGCGTGCCGGTGGTCGTAGGGACTCTTCCCTTTCCCGTCCTCTATCAGTGACGGGTTCATCCGGAAGATGTGATCCTGAAGGGTGGGGAGAAGGGGAGGCAGAGGGTTGGGAAAACCAAAAGAAAAGAAAAGAGGGCGGCAGGGAGTGACCTCACAAAGGAGGGTGTGTCGGAGGGAAGCGGACCTCAAAATAAACAGTTAGCTGTACAGCTGGGCTGGGGAAGAGAACAAATATAGCGCATTATGAATGATCCGGGTAGAGAGAGGAGTGCCGCTGTACATCGGGGAAACGTGCAGCGTTCGCCGCGGCGGACAGCTGTGGCTGTGGTTAAGAGCGAAGCCTGTGGGACCACAGAGAAGCACACGATGAGGGGACAGGGAGGGAAGCTCAGTGGTTGTCGCCCTCTGGCCACTTATGTGCCGAAGTGGTACGTTCACTAAATACCGGATCTTTCTGAATGCCACGTGCAGCGGCCGCACGCCCTGAAAATCCAAACTCACACGGCAGGTTACTGAACAGCAGGCCTATAAAAGGAGGAGGGGAGAAGTTTAATGGAAGCTGGAAAGGTGGGAAAGGGAGCAAAGAAGTCCGAGGAAACCCACCTCCATCTTCTGGCCGACCTCCACGAAGGCGCAGGTGGGGTGGAAGGCTCCGGTACCGCACGCGTACAAGTGGGTTCGGTTGTAGTGGTGAAGAACCTTCACGTAATTCACACAGTCCATCTGTATGGGGGGGAGGGGGGGCACAGGGTCACTTGAGATGCAGCAGAACATCACCTGATGTGCAGGTCAGGTAGACCATCCCATCAACCAGTCCAGTCTGTGTTTAGTTTGGACGAATTCACCTGACATCACCGGTTCCCCTCCACTGGCTGGGTTTAAAGACTAAACTCAACTGTGGCCACTCCAGTGCTCCGATATCCGTCAGTGTGTGTCAGGCAGGGAGGGCAAACCACCGTGTTCCCTGTACAGCGGCGCCCGAGTTAATCACTGAGCACCGCGGCGTGTGAGAAAGTCGCCAGCGTTGTCATGGCGGCCGGTAAACGGGGGGAAGTCGCGGCCTCGGGTCGGCGCCGAAACGCCGCTCCTGTGCCAGCTGCTCCTGCCTCTCTTACTGCAGATATACTGTGGGACGCCCCCCTCTCTCCAGGCACCCCCTGCATCATAATTTGTTACAGCGTGTGGAATTACCCCTGAATCCGGCTACCGAGCGTCTCACATCTGCCCGCCCGCAGATCGAGTTTCGCTGCGCAAGGCCCTCGGGGGGGGGGCGGGGGGGATATCGAGGCCTCTATGCTGAGGCCCCTGGGATGGAACCATCAGCGAGATCAGCCAATATTAAGGGGTCCATCCCTCATCCCATCCTCTGCCTCTAACCACCACCACCCAGCTGTACCAGACCGCAGGCATATACCATTGCGTGGGGGGGGTGGGGGGGGCATGATGGTCACACACTCTGTTCACACACTCCGTTCCGCCCCATTAGCCCAAACGCACACACCCCGGGCTGAGGAACAAAGGACCCCTCTCAGCGCAACGTTCCCGGAGGGGGGCGCATTCGTCCGCACCCCAATTAAGCTGTTGACAAACACAGCGCCGGGGGGGGCCACTCCCTTCTCTCAGATGACTTTCAATTAGCCCGGGGGAGGGAGGGGTTACACAGCGAGGAGCCGAGCCGCGGTCCGACTCGGGGCCCTTTGATGTGCGGAACCCAACAAAGGCGGAATGAAAAAGACAACAAAGGGGCTGGCAGAGGGACGCTTTGCAAAGCCGTGCGTCACCCGTCAGCCCTTTTGTCCCCATCACCCTCTGCACTCACTCTACGTGTGACAAAGCCTACACATTATCCCGTTAATTTAAAGCTGTCTGAGGACCAAATGCGGACTGTGGGCTCCAGTGGCCCACAAACCAACTGCGACAATAGACACGCGCCCTCTTATCGCTGCCCTGTCTCTGCCGTCACGCCACGGTATCGGTACGGTTCCCACCACGGGGGTTTCCACTCGGCAATGACGACTGGGATTTTGTGTAATGTTAAGCAGTGGAGGAGCAGTAATAATTTGGGAGGGGAGGGGCTGAGAGAAAAAATGAGAATGTGCAGAGCCGTTTGTCACAGTGAACGACAAAGACCCCCTTTGTATGGGACATGCCGACATGTTCTGCTGGCTTCTGAAGTGGCCTTGTTTTCTGTAACACCGAGGGGGTGAGGAGTCACTGGGTCTGTGTCACTGAGCTGGGTGGGTGAAGCGGGGGACCGGGGCTCCTTCACGCCGCTCCAGTCAGTGCAGGTGGGACATCGGGCAGCACTGCAAGTTGCCCACAGACCCAGAAGCTCTGGGTTTGGATCGGTTGCAATTTGCATGATCTCCCTGGGTTGGCATAGAATTCCTCCCACAGTTCAAAGATCTACGAGGAAGGAGGCAGAGATAAACCACCTGTGTACCCTCCCATTCCATGAAAACTATCTTGGAGACTTGGAGGCGCCTCCTCTACCTCGCCGTGAAGGTACCCTACAGCACATCTGTACCACAGCCCGACGTTCCTCACAGCCTGCAGAACCGAAAGCCAAAAACCCCAGCAGAACAAACACTTGAAGTCCTCCAAGGTCTGGGTGCCACACTGTGTGTCTTCTTCATACTGTCCCCCCCTCACTGTGCTTCTGTCTCACACTTACATTTATTCATCTATCAGATGCTTCTCCCAGAAATGTCTTCCAGGAGTAAACTACACTGATTTACCTGAAGCACCTGGGTAATTTTTACCGCATCTGTGCATTTGAGTGTGGCAGTATTAAATCAAATCTCTTTCAGGTGCTCCAGAGGACCCCCCCCCCCATGGTAAAGAGTGGTGAAAAGAGCCACCCTCTACCCAAAACCCCACCTCACCCCCTGTTGGTGCTGCCTGGTCCCCGTGGTGCTCTCACCCTTCAACAGATGTGAGGACATTAAATGTTCTCTCCAAAGTGACTTGCCATGATTCAATCACTTAACAGCTGGACTGCTTTTGTGGGGTACTATAGCAGGTCGTGAGACTTGAACCCGTGTCCTCCAGGTGAAAAAGTGGTGGTTTGGGAGATGAATTATCCACTTATGAAACTGAAAACAGGAAGAATGGAGGAAAAACTATGGAGGAAACTTCTTCCACTTTTGCAGACATTGCCATCTTTGTCCTGACAAGAGTGAAACAATGAAGACACAACTGCTGGGGTCGTGTGACAATGCGTCGCAGGGTTTCCGAGTTCTACCTCCAGGTCGGGTCAGGGTTATATATCACCAAGCTGGCGGGAGAGGTGTAACTTACGTCTGAGGCTGGCTGTGGCTGAATGGGCGCTGGGGTTGAGGTCCCATGGGGGGTAGGTGAGAGGGTGCTGAGTGACATACAGAGGAGCAGCGATATAATAGTGAGCAGTTAAATAACAATGATGTCTGACAAAGGCTGGAGTGCCTGGAGTCATCGCTGCTATTCAGAAGGGTGTAAACACTGCCTGGGAGGTCACCTGTGAGCCAGAGATGCCCCCAGACGTGGTGACCCTCTGGTTCAGGTTCTGTCTATGTGCCAGGACATCTGCGCTCAGCGGCTCTCTAATAGCCATTCGGGTTCATTCGTAATTGACTCTGGCATGATGGTGCACCAGCTTTTTTGACACATTACAGTCAGTCTTTCCCCCAAGGGATCACTAAAAGCACGGATAACATTACGGGATGGACAGCTTTTACTGTACGGCTCGAGGTGAAACAACGGAAACTGATTTGGGGGCGAAATGTTCACCAAGCGTTCCATCTGCTAATATTTTTCTTTCTTTTTTTCCTTCTAGATGCAAAAGGAAACCTTTGGAGAAGCTGGGGAAAGCAAAAGTCTGAATGGAGTCTGGATGTGGGAAAAACATACGAACGGGTTTTATCGACGTCTCAGGCTGACCAGTACGATGTCATGCGGCCTGAAAAAAAAAAAAACGAGGAGGAATGCGATCCTACAGAGCTTTTCTGTAACTTGAGCAGGACCTCGGTAACATCCTGGAGAAGGTCAGATGATGAGAAGTCCCAGTCCTCGGATCAGGTCAGACAATACAATATGAGACATGCAGCTGACGCGGCTCCTCAGGTGTAATGAGACCTGCGGCTTCACAATGAATGGGAGCTGTTGTGCGTCTCCTCCAGCTGTATAAGGGGGGTGATGAGGGGGCTGGTGGGTGCGATTGCGCACCCGCGTCTGTGACTTGTCCCTTCCATCCCTTCTGTCCACTGCACACACACACAGTCATAACCCAACAGCCTCTCAGGGAGGGACTGTTTCCTCAAAGTCAAGGGCCACTATTCGCTCTGAGTGGGTGGTCTCTCTAGGCGTGGAGACACCCTGGGTGGGTCGAGGCAGGATGCAGGCTGCTGAGAGGCACTGAGCTCCACGCCCACTTGCACCCAGCTGTACTCCAACAAGAGAGCAGGGAAGGGCTTGTTGATCTCAGCCAGCTTTGCTGGTCACCTGAGCAAATGTGGCCGTCACGGGGTCACTGGGCTCATTTCACAGAAGTGGAACAGTGAAAATCCAACATGCCTTTGCAAAGCTCTAATTCCACAGACAGGTACTTACATTGATGTCCTTCCCTGCCCAGTTGCACTCCTCCCTCCAGTCCACTGGGGCTGGCCAGTAGATCTGAAAAAGAGATGGGGGGGGGGCCGCAGTCAAAGGTCTGTGAGAAGGTTGTGGTACAGGTGTGACTGGGGTCTTCACATGACGGGATCAGACTTGTCCGCCCTGCAGGAACACTGCTGTCCAGCAACACACCAGAAGAACCTTTGCATGGCACCATAAATTCATAAAACTGTAAAAAAGACACTCCGCTAGCCAAACAATATAAATAGCAGATAATAAAGGGTCAAGCCTTCTATGAATGACGTGGAAGAGGAAAAATACAGGCCAACCATCAAGCGGCCAACAGTAAATCTCTCCAAGAAACATAAGGGCTGAAGA
This sequence comes from Arapaima gigas, assembly GCA_900497675.1. Taxonomy (NCBI): domain Eukaryota; kingdom Metazoa; phylum Chordata; class Actinopteri; order Osteoglossiformes; family Osteoglossidae; genus Arapaima; species Arapaima gigas. The sequence goes on from UFQX01000284.1 coordinate 112,203, forward strand.
ACAGAGATGGTGTGATGAAGACCGGAATGTGTGCCGAGTGAGAATACTGCGCTGCTCATCGATTTTTACGTGCAGAAAGGGGCAGAAACAAGCTCTACATTGTCATTTGAGATTTTGCCTTCGAGGTTTTTCACAAAGTCCTGTCCATGTGCTCAGGATTGAGAGGCAGTTGTTCGGCATTTTGCTTCGTGGGGCGTGGACGTGGCAGGGTGTTGATAGCCTTGGAGTGATAAGAAATGGCTGATAGGAGAGTTAGGATTAATAGAACTAGTTCTTGGACACCAACCAGCTCCAGCTGGCCCCACATCTACCTACAATGACCTCCGCGCTCCCTCCTGTGCACCCAGCTGGCCCTATGGACTAACGCTCGACACAGTGAGTGGGTCTTCACATCCTCAGAGACCTTCTCTCTCCACACCTTGTTCACGCTGGACACGCCCTCAACAAGCATGTTTAATCCAGTGCAATTCACCCCTTTCAACCCCAAAGGCACCTTGTTCTCCCGGAAAGGAATGTCAGACCAGAGTCCACGTTGTCAACCGTAAGCTGTGCGGAGCTGACCTCAGCGGTGGGGGCTGGGATAGTGGGAAAGAAAAGGACCATTCATATCAGCGCGTGAAGCCGGGTCTGGTTTCCTCGGGTCCATTTCGTGGTGCGAAAGTGCGGTTTTTCCACTGCACAGACCTGTTGCATGTTCCGATGAGCAGGGAAATGGGAATTAGGGCCAAGCAGAAGTTACTCGGGGTGCGAGAGTTGAGACGGGTGTCCAAAAACAGTGGGCGGCTGTATTCCAGAGCGGCGTCACCCTGCCGTAGCCTGATGGATGGGGGGGCAGCGACAAGTTCACAGATTGAACCCGGCTGACGTGGCGGTGTGGGAGGTTAGAGGGCAGGGGGCTCAGGCACTCTGGGGGAGTTGCTGATGAAAGATCTTTAGAGATTATGTGACCCCGCCAACACTCCAGCTTCACAAGTGCATCGCATCACGCCCTCTGATCGTATTCCTACGGCAAGATAACACGGGGTCTGTAAATCTGTCACCACCACCCTTTCTCCAGCTTAACCCTGGAGAAGTTTGGCTTAGGAACATGGCACCCTCTGTAACCCTGGGGATGAAATGGGGATGTGTGGGTTTCATGAGAACTGCTGCGTAGGTTAAATATCAGAAAAATGAAGAAGTTTCAATGTGTTTCGCAGCAATGGTAAAAGGGTCAAGATAACTAAAGAGACAGATAACTCAAAGACAAACTGTGGCTTTTTGGACTGAAGACTTATTGTTACAGCAAAGTTCCAGGTTGGGATGTAACACAGGGGATGAGAGGAGAAGCGACTCAGCCAGACAGAAACCGAACCCTGGTTATATGGTTTTTTTTTTGTATTTTATTATTATTATTATTATTATGTGCAACCCAATAAACCAGCCCTTTCTCCAGGGGTGAGCAAAGTGAGCAAAACATCCAAAAATCCCCGTCCTTTTCGGATTTAACTAAACTACTCTAACAAACAAAAACAAACAGCACACCCTCCCCCCTGGGCTCCTTAACCAAAGTTAAAAACCTGGGCAAAAATGTTCAAAGAAAATGGCAGTCGGCCCTTTGCGGCGGTTGTTTAACATTTACAAAAACATCTTTTTCAAAGGTTGTAACAGTTACTTGCTTTATCGTGACTAAGTTACAGTGTTACGTAATAAACCAGTTAGAATTATTTACCTACTGGTACAGTTTAGTATAGTTTTACTCTACCAGGTGAGCTAGTTAACTTAGCTAGTCATCTGGGAGGCTTCATTGCTCGGCGGTGCCGCTCCTGCTTGTTTGGACGGTACAGACCTGCTAGCGCTGAATGTTCTGCCGTAACAGCTTGCGTTCCATCTTACCACAAATTGGCCACAGAACAAAGTAAATCATCTGTTTTCGAAACAACGGGCTGAGTGAAGCTCACCCCCCCCGGTGTCCTACTGCCAGCGGACAGACAGAGCAACGGCGGACGGTGACACGCGGCGTCGAAGCTTCAGCCCACACACCTTGTGCTCCTGCTTGGCGATGTTGTCTAGGCTGAGGGACAGCAGGAAGTTCTTGGCGCCCACAAAGAGACGACCCCTTTCCTCATCCAGCAGCAGGGCGCTGAAGCAGCAGGAGCGATCCAGCTCGTACCGGCGCACGCCGTGGAAGGCCAGCAACTCTGCGGAGGCGAGAGACAGGCCGCGCGCGGGGGGTCGTCACACAGCAGCCAGGCAGGACGCGTGCCGACGGAGGAACAAAAAAAAAAACACGCAGAATACACTCGACCAGACAAACTCATAGACCGCAACCTTCACTCAGCTTGTTTACACGCAAACACACAGTCCCCGCCATGCCAGGTCCCACCCCCTCGGGTCTGAGAAAGACAAGGTGGAAAAGCTGCATAGACACAACACACAGGCAGCGCAGGACAGGCAGGGAGTGTGACGTAAGAAGCCTCGACGGAGGAGATACCCTCGTGAGCCCAGGTCGCCCGGCCTGGACCGGTTCTGCCTAACTGTCTGAACTCTGCTTAAATTCATTCATTTCTTTTCTTCTTCATTATAAGTTGTTGCGCCAGCTGTACGGTCAGTCGCAGCCCTGGACAGACAGGGGGGACAGACAGCTGTCCACTAGGAGCTGAGAAAAAGTGTGGTTTTTCTGCACTGACTACAGCTCCTGCACTCATACCCCCCCCCCCCCCCCTAGGGTATAACTGCTGCCCCCCAGTGTTACCGTGGANTGCACTGACTACAGCTCCTGCACTCAACCCCCCCCCCCCCCCACTAGGGTATAACTGCTGCCCTCCAGTGTTACCGTGGATACCGGGGGTTCCTGGGGGCTTCCAGGGCAACAGATGTTCAAGCAACAGACCTCATAGGAAGATCTGCAATATGGGTGGGGCGGGGTCAGTTTCGCTGTATATATTTATTGCACTGTGTCAGTGAGCAGCACAAAAAATTCGACTGAAAATAGATGCGAGAATTGAAAAGGAACAAATGTGGCCATAATGTAAGATGTATGAACACTTCCCAGGTGCTGAGATACTAAACATGGAACATTTTTGATGAATAATTAATTTTTATGAATAATTGATCTGAAGGCTGATTTTGGGGCAGTATTATCGCTGATTTATCCTAATATACACATTTAGCAAGTAAAACCCCTTTTAACAGGACAATTAAAGTGGAGGAGAACAATTTTCTGTACCACATGAACATCAACAGGGTTGAAGAACCGAACCTCAGACCACTGAGGTGTCTGATCACATCGCTTTGATGGAACAGCTTTTGGGCCTTGAGTCGGCACTTAACCCACATTTATTACTTAAATATCCGCATATATAAAAATTTTAAACTGTGCAAGATGCTTTATAGGAAAGTACAAGGGAGCAAATAGTTTCTCCTGTTTCTGGATTTGCTTTGGTGCATCTTATGTATAAAGTTATATGTAGAGCCCCTTTCAAATACGCTCAATATGTTATATAATGTAAAGAATCAAAATAAGGAAGAAATTGGACACGGACAAAGTTCCAAAGTTGGGTTGCATTAATAACAATATTTAATTTAATTTTGTTTCCTTTTAACCTTTCAAACGTCCCACCTGCCTTCAGAGGGGCGTGTCCAGGGGTATCAGTCCCAGCGGACCGCTTTACTGAAGTTCTGCGTGAGGACGGCGGTGTAACGCTGCAGGGATGAGCGGAGTCGAGGGAAGAGGTTTGGAGAAGGACATTACCTTTGTAAGAAAGCTTCATGCGAGGGGAGGAGGAGGAGGAGGACAAAGACGGGGAGCTCGATGACGCGCCGGCCTTGGGGACATCACTGGAGGAGGCCTGCACAGTTAGGAAGCCGAGGAAGAGCAGGGAGCCGCCTGTCAGCGTCATGGCCGTCCTCATCGTCGTCATCATCCTGTCAGTGGCTTCAGCCCCTTGGGGGCCTGTCTGGTGGTATCGCTCCTCTCGGCGTCTTGCCTCAGACCTTTAGCTCTGGGCTTTTCTGCTTTCCTCGTCTGTGTGCCTGAGCTTTGGAGGGAGGAACACTTCCCCAGCTGGATCAGGACCTAAAAATAACCCAGAGCGGCACCTTACTAACATGGCAGCCATTGCGCCGGCAGGCCGAGACAGACTATTTTAGGCGGAGACCACCACAATGCCCAGGCGCCACATGTTAATGCCACCCAACCTTGATGGGGAGGCTAATCTCTTCACAATGCAGGCGGGATTCCAAATACCCGAGCTCTCAATGTCAGAGAGTTACTGTATGATGCCAAAGCGCTGCCAGACCCAGGCAGCAAGAGAAGGGCTTCCTTGCGCTCCCACTTTGGGGCCCTTGTACTTTTCACCACTGTATCAGCTTCCAGCTCTTCCAGTTATCGTGTAAAACGGAAGGCGATGCAGCGATACGTGTTTCACAAGGTACCACATTCCTCAGAGGCCAAGGAGATTCAGCCTGTACAATACAACCTGCTGTTCGCGCCGCAACCTTGATCCCCCCCCCCCCCCAACAATGCCACCCTTTCACTGGGACGTTGCAGTTCTGAATCTCATCTTGGCATCTCCCCGTTCGAGTGGCGTCAGATCCCCCTCTCAAACCCTCGCTGGCTCTGTGCGCGTCTTGAAACCCAGGTACCAACGCAGGTTCAGCGGAACATTAGGGAACTGAATACTGCACCTTGCGAAGGTGGCTTCTACATCGGAGGCTCAGGACTTACGCAAAAGGCCTCTGGGGGGATGGTCCTTGTGAGAGCAGGACTTCACTAAACGGGAACGTGCAGAAGCCATCAGCAGGAATGTCGAGATAAGTCCTGTTCTAAATCAGAACAAGTTCTCTGCCTACTGCTGGCCACTGGCCTCAGCGCCATCCAGAGCAGGGATAAAAATCTCCAGACTTCTGAAGGCACTTTAAAGCACTGCCATCTTCCTCACCGCACAGGGCTTGGCGGTGAATCATGTCTCCTCAGGCATCTAGTTTAAACATCATCGCTGGCTGCCTGGCATCGGAGTTCGAATTCTGCGTCAGGCTTGTGCAGCACAGCGACTGTGCCAAGCAGACGGGGGCCGTGGTGCTGAGCCCGGCTTGGGACATTCGCCGTGTGGCCTCTGTATTTGGGCACTCTGGTGGGCAGCAGAGACAGGCGGACTGACGGACCACCCGAGGACCAGAGAGGAACCGGGGCTGTCTGGTGGAATACGGAAGAGTTTCATGTGTCTCAGGGCATAGGGTTCCTCCGCAGCTAGGGCAACACGTGTCCCCTGCATATGCAGCCCCCCCCTTCCCCCCACGGCTTCTATGACATCTAAGCAAACACATCTCAGAATCTGCGCTCTTCAGCATGAAGCATCTGAGAGGGGCCACAACAGTCAGGACAAAAAGAACATAAATCAAAGCCACAGCTCCTTCTGTCCCTGTTTCAAATCCAGGTTCAAAACCCTTCTTTTCCTCTAGTTTAGGTCTAGGAAGACCGGAGCCCCCCAGGTAGCCTGTGATCAGCCCTGTTTTGCCTGTTGCACTGATCTTCTAGCTATAGACATATCTATATAGATCCTCATTAAACTGCCCAGGAGGGGTGGACTTGGACCCCCGAGACTTATTTGTCACAGCTTTGTTATGGCCGGGAGTGTTTCACTATTTTCCCTTGTGCACATTTTGTTCTAGTTGTACTTTGTTTCCAGTCTTTTCTTGTTGTTTTTAAGGAACAAAGTAGATTTGGCTGAAAGTGGAAGAACCCTTTCAGTGAAGATAAGAGCCAACAGGTTCCCTGGTCTCCTGTGGCCGGGGGGGGGGGGGGGGGGGGGGGGGGGGCAGCGGTCCTTTTGCAAAGATGGCCGGGTGAGCATCTCCNGGGGGGGGGGGGGGGGGGGGGGGGGTGGCAGCTGGTGTGTGGCTGTAGGGACGTCCCCTTGGGAATTTCGCGATGGAGGGAAACCGTGCGAATGTCAGCTCCGTGCACTATAATCACCGCGGTAAAGTATGAATCACTCAGCCTCCCCTCGAGGCCCACGGCAGCGACTAATGGAGACGGCCAAGCGGAGGCTGAAAAGGCGTGGAAATTACAAGGATACGGTCAGGCGCGACGATGCTGAGCAACACGAGAAATAGATTGGTGATGGGCAGAGGGGTCTGTCCTGGTTCGGCGGCCACCTGGAGCTGCTGCTCTCGCCCGTGACCTCCTGGAGTGCAGCTACTGTACACCATCCTAACCCGACTCCTGCCCCCGCCCTCTGGAAGCTGGGAAAAATGGGACCGCGAAGCAAATCCAGACCAAACCGAGAAGCGGGTTCACCAACCCGCATCGTGCACGGCGGGACCAAGGGTAGGTGAAGAAGAACGTAGCCATCGCACACAGACCCCCCACGGAGCTCTCAGGCACACAGTAGTGCAGCTCTGGGCCCGATGGCAGCGCTCGCGCACACAGCTGTGTTAACACGCGGCCACCGGCTTGACTCAGACACACATAATGGGTCTATTGACCCCGTCCAGCGGCGAGTCCAGACACTCGATACACATCAGGGTGAAACAGGAAGAGTGAAACCACGTCGACCGCAGCCCAGTGAAAAGACCACTGGAGCAGGACAGGCACTGACATCCTACTCCACTTATTTTCTTATTTTCTCCACTATGATTAGCAAATTAGACGTAGAATTCATCTCGCCGTGCTCTTTTGTACTGCGAATCAGCCTCTTAAGATGGACATAAATCACTGCTGTTTGATTTCCCTACAAAACCGGGGCTCCATCAAAATGGTTTTAACTAAAATCGAACGAAATCCCGCACAGAGCCTCGGTGGCACCTCCTAAATGAGAAAACTGCTACGGCACCACGGATCAGGATGAGTTTGTATATTATTGTCGCCTGAAGACCTGAATAACACATCATTCAAATCAGTCGACAGTTTCGTTTACAGGGAAAATATATTAAAATGTGGACAATAAAAAAAGACACGGTTGGCACGAAAAGTGGAAGGAACTGCTCACAGAGTGACCTGTGGAATTCTGGCGGTGATAAATACAGGCTCAGCTGGCAAAATAAACACTTGTTAATGGTGATGAATATAACTGCATGAGCTTCTGTGAGCCATGAACCTCTGACAAGTGAAGCAGAGGAGGGAGAAGAAAGGAGCGAAGAGAAGCTGATTATTCTGCGGAACAGACTTTTCTTGGGCTGAGACCAGCAGACAATGCCTCCCGCCACGGAGGGCATGAAAGGGAAGGAAAGGCATTTTATAAGAGCAGGTCCTTGTGTGAAGTGGGGAAGGAGAGCAAACAGTCAGCTAGCAACTAGTGGCTTTTGGTTTTTTCGAATTCAGCAGTGGACGAAGTGCATGGAAATCCTGAACTGCTCTGCAGGTCCTTGGCTTCTTGGGGGAACCCGCTGGACCCCTGAGGGAACTCACCTCAGTGTGAGATCCACGCGCAGCCCAGCGGACAGCGGCGCCGGCAGTCAGCGCCCTGCAGATGACACACACCCGCACACGCCGGTCTGACCAGAAACTGGGATGCGATACAACTTGAGCCGTGGAAAAAAAGAAGAAGTAAATCCTCTTGCTAAGTGGCACGCCAAATGATGTAGAAAAAAAAAAACATGTACTGCTTTCGGGGGTCCACAAAAAAAGTTTGCTTCAAGAGGCAAGTTCTCCAGATGGCTTGTAATGTCCCAGGTCAGCTGCACACACTTGACTTCCAAGAAAACTCCCCGGGAAGTGGAGGAGCGCTGGTGCAGCTAGTGAGAGCAAGAATGAGAGAGGTTAGAGTAATAGCTTCGATTGAAGAGTGCCGAGGGAGGGTGGGAGGGAGGGATGGAGGGGGTTGGGAGTTGGGAGGGGGGCGGCAACACAGTGTGGCCTCCCTGGCAGGATACTTAATCCCTCCCTCTGCTGCGTGCGGCTGCCAGGGGGACTGGGATTGGTGTCGCCCTCAAGGAAACGCTGGTGCTTCGCAGGTTTGAACGGGAGGCCAGTTCAGCACCGCAATGGCAGCTCAAATGGAGAGAGGACACGAGTAGCGTGAGGGAGAAGGAGAGAGGCACCACGAATTTCCAAGAAGCAGAGGAATTTCTGGATAACAGACCACATGTGTGGAATCCAGCTGGAACAGTGTCCCCAAGAGCATTCTGGGCTTCTACCTTTTAATGCCGCAGCACGATGATCACTCTGGCATCAGAGTTGACATTTTGCCACTTTTCTTCTGCACATCGCTCTGAGGAGCACCTGCCGTGTGAGGAAAATTTCAGTGCAAAGTGCCGTGGGCCTCGTGGATGTACGCAGCAGGTAAAGGGAGAAGGTGCGGAACTTTCTACCGTCTTATTAGACTGGATTCTTCCAAACCCTCCCCCCCCACATTTTAGGGATTTTCCACAAACCCACACAATGCGTAGGAGAGAACCTGAGGGAATGTTGTGACAAAGAGGAGCAGCTCAGACCGGCGGCCCGAGGCTGCAGCCGTGCCCGCGCTCACCTGCGTCTCGCACGACCGTCCCCAAACTGCCCTGACACAGGTAGACGGGCCAGTGAACGTCACTGAGATACTTGCATCCCAGCTACCTGCTAACTTCTGAAACATTCCTTCTCCACAGCAACCCGCTCGCTCTCATGTAGAAAGTTCCTCAGAAGAGCCTCTGAGCACCACAGAGACCACAGCCAAAGGTCAGAGGTGAGCGCCGTCGGGCCGCACGGCATCGCCCTTCTGCATGCCACACGCCCAGTTCCCCGGCGATCGCCTAGACACGGACACCCGGCTGAGCTGGGACCCGGCGCCCCCTTCGGCACCCCCCCAAGTCCGGCGTCCCAGTCACAAGCTGTTGGTTTCGCTGCAGATAAAGAGCAGCCAGCGGCCAAACCACCCGGACACATCCGGGCCGCCCAGCCCGCCAACCTCAGCAGAAATGTCACGAAGGACGACAGAATCCAAAGGCGACCGTGAAAAAGCACCGTGTTAATCACGAATCCCACTTTGTGTCTGATTCAAACATTTATATAATTACAGGGACGGCTGATGCCTAATCCAACCCTAATACGTGACGGCGGGAGACGGCAAGAAATGACACAGTATAAATTTGTCAGGGTGTCTTTAGCGCCGGAGTAACGGGGGCCATTAAGGGAGCTGCGTCATCCTGGGTCTAATTTCATCTCATGTCCTAATTGAATTCTGCGGACCCTCTGCCCCGAGAGACCGGATTGCTTTGGCCTGGAAAGAGTCTATAATTCCTGCAAGCGAAGCTGCTCATAAATTGTGCTTGACATTTATGTGTTCATGTTTTATCCCAGGTTTGCATATATGAACAGTTAAAGTGGACGAGCCCGGTGAGGTCACTCTGCTGAGCAAACTGAGCTCCTTCACGGACCCCAAGAAATAACCCCAAACTGAGACGAAAATCCAATTTTAGCCCAGCGATGCTCCTGTCAACCGCGGTTGTTATAAACCTTTTTTCCCCCCACTTTCTTATGCTACATAAGCAAGTTTACATGGTGTGTCAGTGAGGGGAGGGATCTTCAGCAGGAGTGAGGATTCAAACCAATGACTTTCAAGTTATATCATAACACCTGTAACCTCCGTGTCACCTGTTGCACATTTTAGTGCATATGAGTTCATTTACATGCTAATTTAAGCTAAATATGGCAGTAAATTAGATAAAAAAGTGAAATAAAGTGAAATAGTCGAGAAACAGAATGTGAAAGAGTGTTCATGTTACAGCAAGGTGGGTCGGACGGGGGGGGGTGGGGGTTCCTCATCTCCTGCCTGTGCATCTTCACTGACTGCTTCCCACTCCCCACCCCCCCCCAGGACGGACCCTTTGGGACCAAGTGACCAGAGGGTTAATCCACAGTTCAACTCGAGGTACACGGTCCCTGTCGAAGGATTACTACCCCTCTACCGTCCTCACCGTTACCATGCCCCACTCCAAGACCCCACAGTCACCTAAGGATTACTTGTGAGACACACAGAGACACTCTGTGTGTAAACCGAGGAGGCTCTGAACGTTTCACCTTGAGCTGTCACCTCGATGCTGCCTCTCTGGAGAGCTTCGCTACTCAGAAACACCGTCCAAAGGAAGAAGGTTCGACTCATTTTGCTGACAAGAAGTGGGAAAACTGACACAGGAAAATAGTGCATTTTTATATGAAAAAAACAACTTAAATTGGACTTTTTTCCCCCTCCCAGATTGCTGGTGCATATCCAGCAACGGGAGTCAGACTGCATATCACACGAGCGGGGGGCTCTGTCAGTCAGCACGAATGGGTGTGGAGGTGCAGGTATTAGTGAAGGGTTTGCTGGGGGGGTGTCTGACAAATGTGCAAAATTAACATGGATGGACCAGTTTTTGCACCCAGTTGCACATCATCGGCAGTGTGTCACTCCACGAGGGCCTTTTTAAAGAATTTAGCCTTGAGACCCTCCCACGGCAGTCTGGCCGGTCTGCCTCCCCCCACTCCAGGGAGGCTGTAATATAAGTCGGATGCACCTTGCGGAACCCTCTCCGCGGCACAGGGAGTGACTGACAGCTCCTCTCAACCGCGCCCCCCCAGATGACACCACGCTGATGTGCTGCCAGTTCCCCCTCAGAAGCGCTGCATTGTTGAGGGTATTAGAGGCCAGGGGTGCAGAGGCCATGCTTAAGTGGGCCAAAAATCGATCATGCTTCCTCACCCCTCCTGCACAAGGCCACTGCCCTCCCTCGACTGAGAACACTGGTACAAAGTACTGCAGACGGTAAATAAAGCACCTGAAGGAGTTAAACACACAGAAGGTTCATCACTTCAGTGTCCATATATTCATTATGTACAACTGGCCGGTTAAAGAATTAATCTTCACTGAAGATGGAGCACAAAAGACACCGATAAGCTTGTCCTCCCCGACAGGGAAGGTGGTCACCCTTGTGCATGTAAGTGGAGAAGCAGAGGTTGTTTGCGGTGTTTCATCTCCAGGGAACAGAAGGAGGGAATTGGTTGCTGGGACTGGGGTTTCTACCCTGCGATACTGCCGGAGTTCTGCACGTAAACCCAGGCTTGTCGTGGACCCCTCTGCTGCTTGTTGCCCCCACAGAGATGGATAATGCGAGTGTGTGATACGGGCCATCAGAACCATGCCAGGACACAAGTAAGCTGGAGGTGAACACACACGCGAGGGCACACACACACACACACACACACACACACACAGGCAGTCACCAGCTTGCCCCACACACAGCTCAAAGTTCTGCTCTAGACCCATAAAATCAAATTATAAGGTTTACTTAATCATTTTACTCAGATTCTCCGCTGGATGAAAGGGAGAACGGAGGATCTCCACGAGTTATAAACCCCGCCAAGCAAAGCTCAGGTGCATCGTGGGATAAGAGGGTTTTATGCAGCTCGCACAGCTCTGCCAGAAATCCCCCCCATTGAAAATTAATTGAAGGCACTCGCAGCTCTGGGACGGAGAGGTATGATCTGCCCTCAGCAGGGAAGGGGAAGGAGACAAAGGAGAATTACTGGACCAGGAGCAGCTCCTCATGTTCTGTGCACAGCTGCTTAATTAAAGAACTTTTGACCAAAAGCACAGGCTTTAAAAAGGCTTCAGTAGCTCTTTATTGCACGTTTGTAGTGACAGGCCAGATTGACAGGAGGCGGCTGATTTATTGCCGGTGGGAAACACCCCTGGGAAATCACCCTTTATCAGTGCACAAACAGCTGTCTCCACAGCACCGCAGGCTAGAAGACAGCAGGTAGAATCCAGGCGGCCTGCGGAAGCTCACACCAAACCATCTCTGATCCACTTCCTCCGGGAAAACAGAAATGGCGCCTCTGAGTCACGTGAAGAGCTTCCCGTCTGGCGCCGTTCGTGAAGGGACAAACGCTCGGGCGGAGGTGCGAAGCGGACCCCTTCCGATGGCTAAGGACGGAGCGGGCAGCGCGGCCCTTTGAGGAAGGAAAGGTGCTCCTTTTAGGATCGCCGCCCCGCCGCGAATGACGGCCGAGTAGCAGACTCCTGCTTTCATGCATCTTCGCCATGGCAACGCCCAGGCGGGGGGTCCCGTCTGCAGACTCCCTGCTCCTGCCCACACGGACAGACAGACGTCCTGCACTTGGAGCAGAGGAGCCCCGCTGGTGAGTGCTTGCAGACAGGAGCCCCCAGCCTTGTGCTGAGCTGTTGGCTGTTCAGACCTTGTAAATGCATAACAAAGACACAGAATCAGCCCAAACACACCGGTTGTTTTAAATACCCACCCAGCAAGAGCCCCCCCCCCACACACACACACCCCCCATTGAAGTCCTTGCCAACAGCTGTTAACACCTTGAGTTCCTTAGCTGATCCCTGTGAGATGCGTTTCCTTCGCCAAGGATGCCAAAGCAGGCCGGTCCTGCGCCCTGTGTGTTTACAGAGTACTAGAGCATCTCCTGAGAGAAAAGAAAGCAGCATTAATAGTTTGCTGCAGAGATCAGGAAGCTGATGGCGGAGCGGTGGCTGGGGATGGAACATCTAAATGAAAAACACTGGGAATATCTGGCAAAGCTGGAACTCAGCAGGACGGTTACAAAACAGTCGGAGCCACTAAGCGTGCGCAGAAAATAAAGAATTTACAGGCTAGAAGAAGATAGATGGCAACAGAACCAGAGCAGGACATTCCAGGACTGAAGCTGCTCCCCAACTCCAAGTTGAACTCCATTTCTGCCTCCTTCTCTTCCACTCCCATCACAATCTTTTTCTGATAAAATAATATTTTCCCCCGCAGTCACGGTGGGGGAAAAGACTGAAACCCAGATCAGCACTGAAAATATTGTTCCAAAACATTTAAATAATAAAAATCCAAACATGTGTGGGAGGTGCGAAGACCAAAACCCATCACCCCTTTGGTTCAGTGTCAGTCTTCATTCCAGGTGTAACTTTATCCTCCACCTCACGTGGGGCCAGTGCACCTGTTTTCTCACTCAGCCTGCGGGGCTCATCTCGGATCTGGCCCTTCAGCCAGGGCCTTCGCTCCACCAGCTCCTCTCACGTGACTTAGGAACCCGGGAGCCGGAGTGTTTTGAACAGAGAGCCAGACTCCGTAAGGCCCACTGAGGACTCAGGAGGCCTTTCTCGGTCGGATCTCTGCGCCTGCAGCCCTGAAGCAGCTCAACCGTTTTGTTGTAAGAAGGGAAAAGTTTTGACCTCAGGGAATCATCTCACAGCAGCAGAAAGAGAAGTTGATTCAGAGATGCACAACATTCCACTGTCTTTCCCTTTCCTGTCCTGCATGCATAAAAACAGTCATCTGTGTAACGCATCAACAAAGAGGGGACCCCAGATCCACTTAAGACTGGGATTTTACTCTTTATTTTGCTCCTGACATTCCATGCAGAGGAACTTAAACGCCTCTGACTGCTCACATCAACTCACTTTTATATTAGCTGAGTTACCAGGGTCAACAAGATGTAGTGTTGGAACGGTAAGCGTTTCTGCAGTAATGGGTAATAACACGTTATTACGACCAGGTCTGGGACCCCCGCCCAGGTTGTATGTTGCATCAGTCATAAGTGGGATACACTTGTGACAGGGTAGGTATGTCTAGGTGTGTGGTCCACCATGTGATGACTTCTTTTCAAACATTTCAAATTTCTGGCCACTTACTCATTTCAAAATAGTAACTGGCCTTTTTTGGAGTTTAATGAACTTGACTGCACAGAAACCTCACTGAGGGTGAGAAGCACCTCTGTGCTGACTTTCAACTCCGGGGCTTGAAAAACAGAGCTGTGCAAGAAGACCAAACAATCAAAGACAAGAGACAGACAAGCAAACAAGCAGACAGAGATTGAGCTTTATAGATATAGAAATAGTACCTTGCTGAATAAGGTGACACAGAGGTCAAAGTGAGAAGGCCGAGAAGGTTGTAGTTACTCCATAGAGGTGACAATAAAAAGAAAGCAAACCAAGCGGAGGAGGCAGTTTGCTGGCCTACAGGTAGAATTCGGACAACTGGCACCTGTGGAGAGGACAAAAAAACTCCCCGGTCAAGGAAACAGAGGAAAAGCGTACCTCCTGGGGTCTAAATCCTGGCGGTTGCCTGCCCACCGTAGAGGGGTTTGATGGACAGTGCAAAGTTCAACATTTCAACATTATGATACTGGAAATGAGACAAGATTTATGAGATTCATTATCAGTTTTTCTTCTCTTTTAAAAGGGCAAAAAAAAAGAAACCGACGAACGTTGGATGAATGAAATAGTGGTTGTGACCCTGGCCTCCTCAGCAGTGACTTCTGGGACATCAACAGAGCACTTGAGGGCAGTAAATGAAAAACAAACTCAGAGTAGAGCGTGGTGGACGGCATGCCGGCGAGGCCTGCTGAAGTCATCCCCCTACCGAGAGGTGGGAGACGCTCCTCAGAGGGCCAGTAGGAGAACAATGTGCCCATGTCAGCGATTCACAAAGAGAAGCTCACATTCCAGGATCTGGGAGACAGGAGGGAGTCCTGCTGTATTGTCTGTGAAACAGGAGGAGGTGGTGTTTGCATAGCTGAGTTGGAGCTGCTCGTTCTGAAGGTGTAATAATGTGGTTGATGAACAAAACTGAATTTCCAGCTTGTCTAAGACAAGACTGATCACTGGAGAACAGAATGACGCTACAACAGCATATTCACTCTATTAGATGCTAAGCACTAGACAACATTCTCATGTTGCTACATTAACCCCTGTGCAAGGTCCTAAACCTCTACTCTGAAGTTCACATCCCACCAGGCCATGGATAAGTAGTGCACACATCTTGATAACAGCACATTGTTCTGAAATGTCCTCGTATGGAGGTTAAATTACAACCCACAAAAATGCAGTGCTGCTCTCCCAACTTGTGTGACCGCTTTCCCCTCAGAGTTTAAACCAAGGTCAGCACGGAGGAATAACAGGTATGACTTTTCACTGCTGTAGATGCTGCACTTCCACAGTAGGAATGGGTTCCACCACCAGGCTCGGGATCAGCTTCCTACCACAGGCTCTCAGGCTGCTGAACTCTGTCCTCTCAGGCCCCATCACCTCCACCACCACTGCCCTCCACAACTGCCTACTTCCACTGACATCCACCTCCGACCACTTCCACTGACCTCCACTGACCACCACCACTGACATCTTCCACTGACCACCACCATTAATCTGTACCACTGCCCACCACCAGTGCCCTCCATAACTGCCCACCTCCACTGACATCCACCACCGACCACTTCCACTGACCACCACCGACATTCACCACTGACCACCTCCATATGTTTTGTTTATGCTTGTGTCTTTTTTGCATTTATATATTACTTATCTATACACTGTATTAATCCTTCATATATACAGATTTTTACCTTTATTTATATTGTATTATCTTGTCACTATTCCTTCTCTACATCCTCTCCCGCCTGTTCTGTGCGGTGGACCTGAGGACCTTCACTCTGTGCTGCCTGTAAACCAGCTGTATAAGGGGATCCACAATAAAGTACAGGGATCAAGGGGTCACCGCCTGACGACGCCTCTGAGCAGAGTGGCAGATAAAGTTCCAGATCAGAGGGACAGAGCAGCAGAAAAGAGGATCTAATACAATTCAGACACCAGGAAACCTCACTATTGGGAACCTCAGTGGGGTAAAAGATGGGAGCTTTTGCTCGGTGGCTGCGATTAAGGGCATCGACTCGGATCCTCAGACCTGAGGGTTCGATCCACAGCACAGCAGCTGTGCTGCCCTTGACTTCCTTCAGCAAAAATACTGCACTATGACTACATAGTAGTCATAAGTAAAAACATGGTAAAGCGATGTGTAAAACATTATTTGGCTTTGGTGTTACATAAAGGCTGCAGAGTCTAGCAGAGGCCGATCTCCCTCTGCCAAACCGCAGAGTTCAGATGCCAGAGTACCAACCCCCCCCCCCCCCCCCGGGAGTTGTGGAGCCGCCACAGTGGCCCCCTGCGCGCTTCCATTTACATCCCCGGTAAGAATGTGCCCATTGAGGGGAATTCAAAGTGACTTTTATTACCCGGATTACAGCCCTCTGTTTACCATTCGTGTAAATACAGCACGACGTGCTCAAAACACACAGGCGGCTGGACGTCAGCGCTGGAGCATTTTGCCAGCCACCAAAAAGGAGCTTTTCCACTCATTAACCACACTTTTATTTCACCCATTCCATTACCGACTGTTGGTCTGCAGTGGATTAATAACAGTTCCCACGATGCGGCTCAGTGTAGCTCAGACGCGGTTCGGCTGCCCCGCGGCCCTCGGATGCGCAGCGCCACGCGAGGAAGGAGGAATAAGCAAAGGGTATGAAGGAGCTCAGCTGTAACGGAGCAGTGAAGCTGGAAGGTCAAACTGTAGGCGTCGGGAGATGTGCGGTTCATCTGAAAGAACGTGGCCTTAAGGGAAGACTGAGTACAGTGATTCATAAATGGGGGGGGGGGGTCAACGATGTGAAGGTAGTAGTGACGACTGCATTTCTCACAGCAACCACACATGAAGCTGCTCTCACTTGATGTGGCAGCAACGCCGGAAGCCTCAGAAGGTCTTGAGACACGTGACGTGTGGCTGCGGAGCTGCTGAAGGCGAAGTGAAGTACGGCCACTGCCAGCAGCTGCGCGGCTCAGGGGGCTTTACTGTGCTTCTACTAGAGCTGTTTGGAGATAATCGATAAATGGCCGCACTCTAAATGAGAAAAATTGCTGAAATTTGCTTGCTACGCATCAGATGGCCAGAGTCACTTCTCTCGACCGCCCAGGACAGAACGTTTGTCCGAGCCGATTTACAGCAAAGCACAACATACGACATTAATTCTCTCGCAGAAACAGTAACGCCATGAGGGTCAAAACTACGGTAGTCGGTGTCACAGACCTGGTGTTAGAGACCTGGTATTACAGACCCGGTGTCACAGATCCTTGGATGCCAATAGCAGCCTTCATGAAGGCTGTGGAAAAAATTTCATGTGGAATTTGACAGTGCGACGCCCACTTCTGCACAGAGGGCCTCCTGCCTTGTTTCTCAACTTTCACTGCCCTTCTGGCCATTGCTGGCTGACTGGACTCTGTCTCACCTGGACACCTTATTCCTCTCAGAACCAGACTCCACACATCCATCACATGCAAAACTCGCATGTCCTTATTCCTCCCGGCAAACTCTACCTTCCTTCTCAACTTTTCCTTCTCCTGACTTTTGCTGCTGAAAGCTCCTCAGCTGAGATATCAGATTATTATTATTGTTTTTATTATTATTACTGTTTACCTGCAGATCTCTGTTTTCTGTGTTGAGCTGCTCTGGTAGGACGTGCACTTGTGTCACACGGTGAACATGAGTCCTGGCAATAAAGCACAATGAAATGAACTGAACTGACTAGAGGGCAAAATGATGATCTTCATCTGCTATAATCTAGTTTATCTGTAATGTCGATAAAAGTTTCTGACCAAAAGCAGTTTCCATTAGATAAAGCTTCTCCCCTGGTCCCATTTGCGGTCCGGACACCATTAATGCTTTTACTTTGCAGCTACAGTCGTGCTCTTACCTGCCATAATCCATCCTTCACAGCCAGGGGTGGGGGTGGGGGGACGCGAATATTAAGAACCTGCTTTCAAAACGCCGCTCGTGGGAGACATTCCTTTGCGCACTGTGCGTGTGTGTGTGTGGGGGGGGGGGGGGTTCGTTCCAAAACGTGGGCTAATTTGCAAGGACATCGAGATGCGTCAGACACGACAAACCCAGAGACTTGAAAACAAAACCAAATAATAAAGTTCGAGGTCAGTTGATGTTTTTCTTCTGTCAAACACTTTTCACGAAACCTTCCAGCACATGGAAGTTTTCTACTCCCCAGTTCATAAAATACCAGCTTCCAAGTCTCATGTCACAACCCGTCCACTCATAATGTAAATATGAGTAGAAAATCGACGCAGACATTGACCTTCTAATGTTATAGTTTGTCTTGTGCCTACAGCTCAGTCAGTGACAGGAGGGCGGGGGGGGGGGGGGGGTTATTCGTTTAACCTGTTCAGCACCTTTTCCTTTACAGGTGTGTCAGATGGACTGATAAGAAGGGGTCAGGGCCCATCCGGTGCCCTACACGGGGGGCAAAGTCTCCCTCTGACAGACGGCTCTCAGTGCTGTGGGTCTGTCCCCCGGGGGCGTTTCTTCACGCTGCCCAGTGGCAAATGGATACTTTTGAAAGACTTCGACAAAGAGGGCTTCACGGGTCCTGCACCTTCAGCCTTCACACAATGCAAGTCTCCTGCCTTTCACTTTTTTGCCAATCTTTCATTTAAGAGCAGATGAGCTGCGCTTGGGGGTCACTGCGGTTTCTGGAGGGAAGGAGGAAAGGCAGGCCTGATGTTATTTCCGGGACCACTTCTTGGGATCTTGTGTGGGATCTTTTGGTTTTGCCATCAATGTGAGGTTCTTCAATTTCTATTTTCTGTCTAGATATCAGGCGGGTTTAATGCACTGTCGGGGTCTGAGATGAATCACAGCTCCTCCCGGAGGGACGGGGTCCTTAACTTTACGCAAAATCACAAAATAAAAGGTGAAATAAATCCAGGTGGGGCAGAGCTTCAGGCCCCTTGGAGGACAGAACAAACAAGCCTCCGTGAAACACAGCTACCAACACACCGCCACTGTCCCCCTTACGCCCCTTCGGCCTGCAAACCTCAAAACGCAAACAGCGGTCGCACGCCACGGACGGGTCCCCTGTCCCATAATCCCTCTCACACCTCCTCCTCTTACAGGGGGAGTTTACCCCCACATGGCAACCCTGTCAGCCCTTCCTCTCTGGTCCAGTTAATGAGCTCAGAAGCTGGTCACTGGAAACAAGCAGGCCGTCCAAGACACAAAGGCAGCCTCTGTTTGCCTGTTCGGACACAAGTCTGCGCTCTCTCTGCACGTTCCATTAGTCTTCCTTATAAAAACTCCTTATCGGTGCGTAACCGGCATACCTGCCATACCTTCAGGCTGAGCAGGGTTAATAAACGGTTTTCCGCAGCGCGGGAGTGAAACGTTTCCTCTGCTGCGGTCCTGCTGAAGGCGTTCGGTTTGGGTGGTCGGCAGGCGATGCGGATAACAGATACGACCGCCTCACTTTTGGACACTCTTCCCCTCACAGCACCGGGGGAGGGATGGGAGATGACAATAACACCCCTCGAGCCGAAACGCAGCGCTCCTTACATAAGGCCCTCCCCCCGTCACCATCCCTCTCCGCAACCGCGGCTGTCCGCCGCACTTAACCTTCGCTCCACCAACCCGGGACGCCACTGCAAAATCGCTCTGTCACATCGGCTGTTATTCAAATCCATCCTTATTCTTTACCAGTTTTGACCTACGCCTCTCTGGGTGAGTCCTCCAGGGCCAAAATACACCGCGCGGTTCATTTTTACCTCTTCGCAGAGGTACCTATTCATAGGCAAAAGGAAGCAAATGCCAAAAACGGAGCGGAAAGATGCAGGAATATATTTAATGTCTGTAATTCCTGTAATTGCCACCTGCAGAACATATACTTGCCATACCTGCACCGCCCTCACGCACACGGCACACGCGCTCACATCCCGACCCAAAAACGGGGGGGGGGGTTCCTGCTCGGCCTGCATCTGTCGCTCAGCCGCACAGGACGAAAAAAAAGAAATTAGAAATGAGCAGCACTGTCCCTTCACCCCATGCCTGGGAGGGATGCAGTTAACGGGGTTTTTGGACTAAGCCGGTCGCCTGCTGAAGGCCAGCTTCTCACTGGGGTGGATGGATAACATCCCGCATGACGGGCGCCGGCCGGCTGGGACACCCGGTGCTTGGGGGACCCCTGGGAGGAGGGTGGTGCACAGAGCCAGCTGGGGGAAGGAGAAGAGCAGCGACAAGCCAGCGTATGGTAATGAGCAGGATCAGGCCATCCCTCCTCCAGCGCGGCAGGATAAGATGGGGACCGAGTGGCTGTCTGGTTCCAGTCTAATCTGCCCTGAGCGCAACAACTGCGCTGAACCGTTCGCTGACGCCGTTTCACCCCGAGCTCAACGCAGGACGGCAAACCTGCTGCCTGGATTCCAAACAACCTCTGTCTTATAGCCTGGGGACTTGAACCTGCAAGCCTTCCGATCCACTGCTGATGTATAGCCGCCCGGGGACTTGAACCCACGACCCCACTTATCAGTGTCAGATGCTTTTGACAGGTAATATATAGTAACTGAAGCAAGAAACCATGCACAGTGTCTCTAGACGCGCTGTTATCTCGGAGCCCCACAGCGAAAGAGGCCAAATCCCCGCAGGCTAAGCTCACCCCCCGGGGACGGAGGCCGGAAGGCGTAGAGAGTGGGCATTGTTTTTTGCCACTGTGCCGAAAAGCCTCAGTAATTTCATTTCCACTCCAGCTTCCACCACCGAGTCGGAGCCAACATAGTCCCCCCCTACCTAGAACCCTGCCGCCAAACACCGGGCGGCAAAACTGACGGCCCCCCGTCGAGGCCCCACCTCGCTCTCCCCTGATGGACAGATCCTTAATTTAAGAAGCAGGAGAAAATGTGGAATTTAGAGTTTTGAATGAGTGCTTAGTGTCAGAAGACACTTCCAGGCTCCTTTCACTGCTTGCCAGGATTATAAACCCACGTCGGCGTCATGCAAAGTTGTCAGGGGGGTTTAGCACTTGGGTTCTGAGAGGGTAAAATCACAACGACTGCTGATCTGGTGAGTGTAAGTCCTCCGAAACCTCTTTATCTCCACGGCATTTGTTTAACCCACCTATAAAAACCAGGGTCTTTTTCAACACTCTTCATTATTTCTCTAGCAAGAATATTAGAGGCAAAAATCTGTCCCATAAACTAGTGGAGAATACAGGTGCATGTATGATTCAGAAGTTTTTAGCAACTGATCATTTTATTGTATTTATTCCAACAGGTCAGGATCCTACACCTCTGATAAATGTGAACAGGACACAAGTCACCTGCAACGGGTTTTAAGTCTTTGGTCAGATGTCGGTTTTTAAATCCACAGGAGACGTCATGAGCAGAGAGGACAGCGGAGAAAAGGCTTTGGAGGAACTTCACTCGCCTGGAACACACAGACGGAGCAGAACTGGAGGGCAGTGAACTGAGTAAAGTGTGGCCAGTACGGTGCCGGTTCGCACAGCGCTGCAGGAGTCGACAGGGGGTGCCAGGCGACCCCCCACAGCCCCACCCAGCGCAGCGTTGCAGCGTCCAGCTCAGCGCCCGGCTGCCTTTGTGTTCATTAATATACGTTCAGCAGTATAACAGGACGACCCGCCTTTCCATCTCTTTCCAGTTCCTTCACAAGAATGCATGAACAAACAAATAAATAAATGAAATAAAGCCATGAAATGTTTATACTGACATCATTTTGCTTTCTGCAATACTGAAAATGCGGCTTCTTCCACACCCCCCCCCCACCCCTTTCCAAAAACTGCAAAGTCAATATTTCAGGGGCACAACTGTGCCTATAAAATATTTCAAAGGAAGAAAAGAGCGAGAAAGCGAGGAGGTCGTTGTCCGCCAGCCTCAGAGACTCCCGGAACCATCCGGCAAACTGCAGTGACATTTGGGACTGAAATTCTCAAAAGTGCTTTGTTTCAGACTGATTTAGGTGAGAAGACTGCAGATAAATTCACTACGGACACAGCGTCTGTCCCTGCAGGTATCTGACTAACATTCAGTGGGATTTTCTTGCTGAAGATGACAAAACATCTGTAAGAGATTTGAGCTCAACTGTAACATAACGTGAAAATCCAGCAGAGCCCTATGGAAAACTGTGTTTATAAATAATGTTTAAGATGATGATTCATGACCATCAAGAACATGTTACTTCATGTGGTGCCTTGTGCTTCATGGTTTAGTTACTACAGAGGAGCCCAGCAGGAACCAGTGCAGTGATCCCAGGTTCCAGAACCTGGTGACACCGGTGACACGGAGGAGGAAAGAACAGCCCTCACCTTCGCACTCCGTCTCAGCGCCTTCAGCAGCCCTCCCGCCTGCCAGCAAGTGCCATCGCAGAGTCCAGGCAAGCGGGTCCCCCGGGGTCACCTGTCTCCAGTCCCAGTGGCAGCAGGCAGTAAGCAGGTCTCACACGTGACGCTCTGTGTGTGTGTGTGTGTGTGTGTGTGTGTGAGAGACAGAGTCCTGTTTCTCCCAAATTCCACACCCTGCTTAATCTTCCTTTACTTTTCTCTCTCCCTTTCTCTCTCAGTCCTGTACTTGGTGCTCCTGTCAGGTCACCGGGGTGGTCAGCTCACCCAGCCTGTCCAACCACTTGTTCCCGACTCACTCCCTTCTCCCTTCTCCCTCTCTTTCCCTCTCACTGCACAGTCCTCCTTTCTCTCTCTCTCTGTTTCCCTCCCTCGCTCCTTTTTGGCCCCTCCCTCAACAGCAGTCGGCTGGAACGGGTGGAGACCGTCCAAAGGTGAAGTCTCTCACTCTCACTCCCTCCCCCCCCTTCACACGCCCTCTCTCTCTCTCTCTCACACACACACACACACACACACACACACACACACACACACACACACACACACACATACACACACGCTCTCCCTTCTATTCCCAGGGCCTCTCTCAGTGAGGTGGACACCTCACCTTGCTTAAACTCCCACTGCTGCCATTGCACTTCCATTGTGTGTGACTCATGACCTCTGGCTGCGGTAGAAAAGGTAGAAAAGGTGACGGCAACATTCCCCGAAAAAGGAAGCACCTTTTCTCACTTTGCCTGGGGGGGTATTATAAAGTTTGTAGCTAACAGGAGTGACCTCAAATTTCAAACCCCTTATTAGCACAGTTTCTGTTTTCTTTTTGCCGAGTTGTACTGTTTATCCATGTCCTGCTGTTACTGCAGTGCCTCTTTTGGCCGGCAGGTAGCAGAGTAGTTAAACGGTCACTTTCCATTAAAAAGCTTGAATGTTGCAGTACTGCCCAGTGAGGTACCTACAACACAGTGGCCAGGCAGTCAGAGGTTCAAATCCCAGTCCTGCTGCAGTGCCCTTGATCATGACTTGTATTCTGGATTTGTACAGTAAACAGTGACTGTCAAAATGAAAGGGAAAATTGTCAAATGTCACCAGTTTACAAGCAAAATCGGCGCACACTTACACTTTCGAAGTGACCCACGATTTCAAAACACACGTTGTTGGACTGTGTGAGGAAACCGACACGGGGAGAAAATGCAAATATAGTGCAATAAACTGTATAAGTTGGCTACAGAAACATAAAAAAATGGTCACAGTTCCTCCCATTGTCTGGTTTTCTCCACTTATATCTGCTGTTTCATCTTCTGCGGCCTGTTAGTTTACTCATAATCCTCGTTTCTACGGAGGACTAAAAATAGTCCGTGACCTTACAGTTAATAAGTAGGGAAAAGTTGACAAAACAGCCTGATAGGCGTCACGGAACCGCCTGCAGTTTCAGTATACAAAACTGTCCCATTTCACCAGAAGCCAGTGACAGAAACAAGCACTTTTCCAGAAACAGGGCACTGAATGAATCAGGGAAAACTTCTGTAATAATTTATGACCAAGTAAGAAATGAAGCTGGATTTGAAATGGGGAAGGAGTCTTGACTGGTTTACCTGTTTGCAAGAACACAGACGATTCAGCACCAGACCGCTCATTCCCAGGTGGACCTTCTCATTAGGGGCTGTAGCTTCCAGGCCGATGTCCCCGCTCCGCATCCCCCCATCCTTTACCCTCCTTCCTCCGTCTGTCCTCTCTCTTCGCCCATTAAGTCTGCTCTGCAACCCTGGACGGCACTTTTACCTGGAATCTCGAATATTCCTGCGAGAGACGGGGAAGCAGAGCCGTGCCGCACAACGTCGGGGACCGACCCCGCGTTCCACACGTATCCTGACCAGAAGACGAACGATCACGCCCCGCCTTGCGCAGAAAAGGGGCGGTCGCAAAACCAGCGAACTCTGACAGGGGTTTTATTCCCATTGCCGCAGTGTGGATGAATGAACGATGTTCTGAGAGCAAAATAATGATAAAACCCTCTTTTTCTCTACATCCTTGTGTCAACGGTGGGCAGTGGGGGCAGCAATTCCTTTATGTCTGGTGCATAATGAGGGGGAAAGAGCTGCTGTGGGGAAGGCGGGGACCCCCGGGTGAGAATAGGAGGACTGTCCGCGGGTGAATAGCCTGGCGAGAGAGTGAGGCCTGGTGACCTCCCACCTCAATGCCAGAGCCCTGGGAGAACCTTTGAAAGGAGAGCTTTTCTCCTGCAACTCTGTTGGCCTCCCTGCAACCGACACACTTTTACACGAGTCCAGACCTTCGCTGCTGTAGCATTTCATTATAATTTACCCAGCAAACACTGGGCCGCCCTCTGCCCGACCGCCTGCCCAGACAGGTCAGCAGCTGAAACACGGAGATAACAGCTGAGCCTCGGCTGCACAGAGACCTTCTCGCCGGGACTGGTGTCCATGCCTGAGTTCAAATGCGGAAAACTGGAACCCTGTGACACGCAGAGGGGATGTGGCAGCTGTGACCCCTGCTGTGCAGGGAGCCGCCTTACACATGTCAGGGAGAGAGGGGCAGCTCCAGGGTGGATGGTGCTGGATTGTTTGCCCAGTTGCCAAACACTTGTTAGTTACCCACCCAGCCACACCGCTGCCCTCCTCCTCCAGGCACTCCGGCCTGCTGTGTTTATTTGTGTGTGTGTGTGGGTGGGTGGTCCCAGGTGTTTATTTCAGTGTGTGTACATCTTTGCAGGCATCTGTTTTCATACATTTGTTGTGCCTGTTTAAATCTTTTTTTTATTTACTTTGCCTCCGTGACAAGGAAAAGCCGAAGTAGAATAAAAATCCATTACTCCCTCGGCCCCTTTCGACCAATTCCCATCAACTACACCTCGGTCGTGCCGCCCGCGGCTGCGAATACACGATTAAATGAAATTTCTCTCCAGCTGATGTTGTTCGGCAGCGGTACAATTTACCCCCTGTCACCTATCACCGAACAGTCGTGCACACGAGTGATGGGGGTATGAAGACGACAAAAAAACTATTACTCAGACCTGCGGACAAAAGAAAGGGAACTGACGCAGTTCACTGTGGCATGCTAGACCTATGGCGGGTACAGTACTGTGCAAAAGCACCTGTGGGAAAAATGCTATAAAGCGAGGATGGTTCCAAAAATAATGCCATGAATATTTATTAATCAATAAACCTTCTAAAAAGTGCAGTTGACAAAAAAAACCTCAGTCAGGTCAATATTTGGTGGGACCACCCTTTGCCTTTACAACAGCATCAGTTCTCTTATGCAAACTTGCATGCAGTTTAAGGTAGAGGTTGGCAGGTTCTTCCAAACATTTTGAGGAACTGGCCACAG
This sequence comes from Arapaima gigas, assembly GCA_900497675.1. Taxonomy (NCBI): domain Eukaryota; kingdom Metazoa; phylum Chordata; class Actinopteri; order Osteoglossiformes; family Osteoglossidae; genus Arapaima; species Arapaima gigas. The sequence continues at coordinate 137,452 of UFQX01000284.1, forward strand.
TTCTTCTGCACACTTTGACTGTCTCTGCATGTCCTCCCAGACTGACTTGATCATGTTGAGATGAGGGCTCTGTGGGGACCAGACCATCTGTTGCAGGATTCCTCCTTTTTGCTGAAGATAGTTGTGTATGACTGAGATTGGGTGTTTGAGGTCATTCTCAGGCTGCAGAATGAATTTGGGACCAACCAGAAACCTCCCTGATGGTGGATCAGAATCTACCTGTACTTCTCAACACACATTGAAGTTGCACGCCTAAGACTTCTGCACAGTACTGTATGTGTAAAGTTCAACAAACATCGGCATAAATGTGGCAAATGTGGGTTATGCTGCCAGCATGAAAACCCGAACCTGTTTCCAATCTCACAACAATACACACGACACATTTTTTCCCTTGCAGCTGTCGTCCCAAAAGTGCAGCAAATCGAACACACAGGCCAGTGAAAACTATACGATCATTATTTTTGCCACTGTTCACCTTGCAGTGCAGTTTCTCTGCTTACTAGACGTCTGAATATTTCAGCTGCTCGTTTTACCCAAAAATCTGACAAACGGAGCTTCTCTAACTTTCTACACATGTGAGATCCTGGCACCAGTGTCGCCATCGGTTTCAAGGAACCAGCGTTTGCACTGAACGGATGTAAGAGGGATCACAGATGGTTGAGTTAAAATATCAAAAAGAAACCACCTGAAATAAATTTGGAGTGAATGATTTTTGCAAGATGTTTGCACTTTGGCTTTCTTTGACGTCCTTTAATGTTTTTTTTTCCCCTGCTTTGGCCTCCTGCGCGGTGCGCCAGTCCCGCCGGCCGCGACTCACACAGCTTTTCCTCTGGGAAAGAAGAACAGGAATGTGTGGCCTGGCAGTGTGTGGAATGACCCAGTGACACAGTGTGACCATTAGAACCCGACGTGGATCCACCCGTACGATGCTGTGTGGGCAGATTGTGGCTCACGGATCGAATCATGCTGACGTAAGAGCCAGTCGCAGTGTCGTCGCTGTGTCAAACCCCCCCCCCCGACGCCTGACAAGTGCAGGTGCCCCCTCAGGAAATAATGGGGACACCTTTCTGTCCCCAGGGTGGCCAGGAGAGCCACACGAACACCTCTGAAAAGCCTGACCCTGCGAGTCACCATCATTTTGGTTTCCAAAATCCACCGAGTGGCCCGGACTGCAATGACATTTGGTCTCAGAACCAAGTGACAGAACCGCTGAGCTCAGATGAGCAGGACAGAGTTCTTCACGGTACAGTGCGGAGCAGCGTGCACCAGACCCCAGCAGGCTATTTACCAGGGTACAGAAAGGTATTCCTGGCACATGCAGCCAGCAACTTAACCCCTTTACCTCATACCCGTCCCTGCCTTCATGGGACATTTGTGAAAGATTCTCCAACGTTCTCCTGTTCGCATCTGAGCTCTTATTTGTTTTTCCACAATTTATTCCTACATGTAAACTCACCCCTCCTTTCCCTAGCCCATGTTTTCACTCTCAAAGAGAAGAAAACACCAAGGAAAACCTGGAAGGACTTTTTTTTGTTATCATTATTGCCAGCAGACCTCCTTGCTTCAGCAGAAGAATTTATTTGGATGTTTTCTCCAAGTAAACCCTACTGTGATGCTCAGATCTTATCACTGCTACCCAGGAACCTTCAGATGAGCTGCTGAATAACATGCAGCATGTGCAAACAACACCCCCGTGTCAATGGACTGGCCTTGAACGTCAGGCAGGAGGTTTCAGTGTCCTGGCATGTGCCTCTCTAGGACACGGTACACAAAGGCTGTGAGAACTTGTCGGGAGGGAGGGAGGAGCTTCTGCATTCTGCCAAGCGGCAACACGTGCGATTTCACACGTGGCTTCAGCTCCTCATGTTTCCTTTCCTCTCGCAGACACGCCATCAGGTCCTGCCACCCCACATTCCTAAGCTCTGCCCAGCAGTGTGGTCCCCAGAGCGGCAAATCCCTTCAGGACACAAATGGGCCTGTTATGCCACCACGGACGTGGGGGGGGGGGGGGGGTCTAAGCTGGGACCGAGGGACCGTGGGAAACAGAGGTGGCCAACCAGTGGTGTGAAATGTCAGCATCCCTGTGTTGGCCTACAGAAGAGCTCAGAATGGGACAAAGTGCAAGGATGCGGTGACTCTCCATCGAGTGGAGTCTGACAAAAAAACATGGCGGAGAAACGACGATCATTACTGTAGAAATTAGAAGCAGCGTTACACATGTGCGCCTCGAAAAACCAGCCAAATACCCCGAACAAAATCCGCATCGTCGTTGTCCTTCTGACATCCCCAAGTTCTACTCCTTAATGATCAGTGTTCATATCAACGTGTAAGAAGACGCGCCATCCTGCTCTGCTCCACATCCTCCACACCCGCGGGACCCGTTCCGCCGCTAGAAAACCGGCTTTTCCGTCCCGTGGCCTCCTCACATTCTTGCTTATCGGTGTTTTTCCCGCCTCGGGAGCTCTGGAGTTTCGGGAATCTGCAAAGACAAACAGAAGCAGGAGATGAATTCGCCCCACCACTGTGAGGAGAAGGGAAATGCAGATGCACGTAGGCTGATAAAAGATGAATAGATCGAAACGGGCAGGTAAATAAATTACTGATTTGGAAGGATGGGAATGCGGTCCCGCCTAATGAAGATTTGAGAGATTAGAGGTCCAGCCGTTGGATGCGAGTGCTTACATAAGTGCTGAAGCCGTGCAGATGAGAGCAGTCAGAGCCGTTTACTTCTGTTTAACTGCACAGTAATGCCAGCCAAGTCCGAGCCCAACGCTCATCACCTCCTGCCCCGGCACATGCAGTCTTTCCCTTCCAGCTGCACCACTTCAATATTTCATATCATAGGTGACCTCAAACACATCATAGAGGAGAGCAAAAAAGAGGACATAAACTTGTACATCATAAAACACGACACCTGCCAGCACCTCAGAGCGGCTGAGGACACGACAGCAGCTGCTCCCCTTCGCTGAAAGTCGAGAAGTTTGTAATTCAGTTGCAACAAATAAAATTTCTTACGACCGTTGCTTTGCCGCCGGTGGTCTTCCTGCAGTACCGGGTTTCACTTTAATCTTCACGTCTTGCCGATAAGAACAAAACAAGAAACAAAAATAAAGGAGAAGCAATTTAAGGCAAGTGGAAAATTCTAAGCGTTTCCAAACGGTCCGACTCGTGTGTTGCGTTTGATCCCTCATGGATGCAAACATGTTCTCAATTACAGCGGCGCTGAACCTAACCGATGAGTGAAAGTGGCTCTGGGATGAAAAGTGGGAAATAAATAAATTAGTTTTGGAAGTTGTGGATATTATAGCATGAGTTTGCAGCAAATAAAACCACCTTTTTGGCAGCGATTGGTCTGCAATGGGAGGAGAAAGTGAGCAAAGACTAGCTGTACGAGTTGAACTCTGGGCTTCTCATGGGTTAAATTTCACTACTGGTCCCAGTTGCCCTGAATCCTCCTTCCTACATTTCTTACTGGAAACACTTGGAAGAGCAGATGTGAGTTTTATGTTCCGTGGAACGATGGAGATCGCGGTTTGTTCATTTTACAGAAGGACCAGTCTGGGGACACGAGACACCTGAAGTGAGCCCTGTGGCTCTTGACACCCCCTCAGATGGCTGCCCCATCCACCTCATCCAGCGTCTCTCCTTCAAAGGCTTCGCATCAAAACCCCTTTTTGCTGCTCTTTGATCCAGAGGCGTAATCCTTTCCAGAGAGAGTAACCCAACCACAGTATCGTGGCCGTTGCTTGAAAAGAGTCCTGGCGGAGGTCCCGCAGTTTAATTTCAGTCCTTCGGTGTATTTAAATCCGAGGGTCAGCAAACTGTCTGCAAATTACTAGCCAGGCAACCATCTCATATTGACCTAAGAGATCAGTGTCTCTTCCTCCGCTGCGGCAGCTGCTCTAAACTGCCTTTTGGTATAAGCAAGGTGTGCAGGCGCACGTGTCGGTGGTCTGTGGCCAGGAGGTGCAGATATCGCCATTTCAGGGGTCTTGTGTTTGAGAAAAACGAACACGTACAATGTCCTACTCTCCAAAAAGGACAACGTTATTACATGCCACAGGTTCCTCCGCTAAGCCATCTGTGTTTAAAGGCTAAAAAACCACAGAGAAGGAAAAACTTGCCACGTGTATCTGTTGCCCTCCCATCCCACTCCTACTGGCATCTAAGCTTCCATTTGTCAGACGTCTGGTTCAGTCTAATAGCAACAGCCTTCACTATAATCTGGGGATATCTACACCCCTGGCCTTCAGCTGAGATGGCGGAAAATGAGTGTTGGCAGCTCAGAAAATTACACTGCTGCTGAGGACTGACCACCTGGCTGCTGTCCTCCTGTGAGGTGGAAGGGTGGAGCTTTATGGGAAGTGAATCCAGTTCCAGGGACATATCTGTTGGTCATGTTGGCTGTATTGCCGGATTAAATAAATGGGAAGCGGTAAAAGTAACGCAGATAATTTTTCAGATGTGTGTATGCATTTGACAGAGAGGGCACAGTAGAAGTGCTCACAGTAAATGTGATGTGCTCAGTGGACCCCAGCTTCAGTTCCTCACTCACTTTTGGTAGAAGTGATCAAGTCAGGGGTGGGAATTACGCTCCAGCAGCAAGAGTTTGCAACAAGAAACTGCCATGGGATTTCCGACCACGATCAGAAGCAGCCAGAAAAGGTGATCCGAGTGCACTGCAGTTGTATCTCAGCTGTTCTCCGTATGAGATTGTCTTGTGCTCGGTTAAATGTGCTGTGCACCATCGACATCATCCGCCCCATTTTTTAGTGAAAGTGTCTATTCAGAAAGTGGAAAAGGTTGTGAAGAAATCCTTGGTGGAGTGTTAAGAGGGGTGTAAGAGTGTTTTAGTGACAACACGGGGAACTTCATGGGTGTTTCGGGATGCCCTGGAAACACATTACTATTATTTTTCCTCTTTAAAATAATGGAAAATAAGCTCTTGCTATTCGAAAATTCTACAAGTTTTTCAGGAACAGGTTCTGTATTCATTAAGCAATAGTCTAATTTCAGCTTCTAGGAAAACAGCCTGGTGTTCTTTGTTTCTTCTCAGGGGCCCAGTAGATGCTTATACACAAAGCATTTACTTACCTGACAGGTGTGTATTTTACTAGCTTGCAAAGCTACTTATTCCATTGAAGAAATGAGAGCGAAACACTACTGAATCAAAAACACAGATATAAAATTCTCAGTCATCAAAGTGTCACACAAGAGAATCTGCGGTCAGCAAGTCATATGACTCACATGGAAAAGACCCACAGAAGTATGTTTTCCTTGGTCCCCAGCTGTCATCGCCAGCTAGACAGCGAAAAAGTAATACTTGAAACAACACTGCACTGAAGCGACATGTTCTACAGCATCGACTCTGCCAGTCCCACAATATGTATATTTCAGAAGGAGCGGCGGCGTGAACTGCCAGTGTTGGCTCTGCTTTAGCTTGTTCTGCTAGTCTGGTCTTAGGTGGCATCCTAGCATGTTGAAGCCCTGAGCTTTCAACCTCAGGACAAGGTGACAGCAGCAGACCGAGGGACAGCATGATGTCTGTATGACAACCTTTCGCTATTGCAAGGTGGCTTGTGGGGAAAATCTAAAAGAGGAGTGAAGGACCTGAACATAACTGGAGCCACACACACAGAGTTAGGAACTGGAGTTAGGTAGTCCATTACTTCAAGTGCAGAATCACGGTCCATATACATGGTCTTTCCACATAATTTACTGGACCCTGCCTGGGGCTCACTTCACATGTGGTCACCATTAGGAAGAATGACGAGGAATCATTTCATGTGAGTTGCCCACATCAAACAGGATATTATACTTCCTCCTTGGCCATGTGGTAGGATCTTCAGCATTCTCAACTGCCCATTTCTGAATGCCTCCATGCCCAGCGAGGGACTCACGCTCCTCACGCTCCTCACGCTCCTCACGCTCCTCACATTCCTGCTTCAGGCGAGGGAAGGGAGACTGAGTGGGAGTGTCCGCTCTGGAACCGGGGACATGACAGGTGGGCATTGTCCACATTTGTTCACGTGTACACAGTTGACACAGGCCTGCATGTTCCTAACTGCCTGGGAAAGTAGAGCAGGTCAGCCTCAAACAACCTTAACAATAAGGTTCTCACAGTGAGGTAGGAATAGCAGCTTTGATTTAGAAATAAAAATGTAAAAGTGGTGCAGGATTGAAGCTTGGAGCTAAATTCTGTTTGCTTTCTTTCACTTTTGACACACTTCTTTTTAACACAATAACAGCATTGATAGATGGATGGATGTTTTTTTTTGTTCCATTCACTGAAAAATCACCCAAACATACTGTATACAACCAGTATAAGTAGCACTCACTGACTACAGTTGTGGTGGTCCAGACCACCGATCTTCTGGAGCTAGTCAAGACTACACCCTGGAAAGGACCCCAGTCCATCACAGGGTCATGAAAAAGCTCAGATTCACCATTATCCATCCAATGAACATCCAGACACCCTGAGCTGGACTCGACCTCCACTCCCATTGTCCACTGAGCTCTGAGTTCCAAATAAAGTGCTGAAACCACAGAAAGCTACAGCTGTGTCTCCTCTTGTCCCGTGAACCGGTGCAGTTGTTGCAGGCTTGAAAAAGAACAAATATATTAATGAGCTAATACAGAAACACACTAACAGTCAGGTGGAACTGAGCAGTAGCACTTGGGAAAGATTCCAAAATGTGAACAAAGCAGATGAGCAACAGCAAACAGTTTAGCTGTAGTTCCCACTTCCTGTATATTTAGCATCTTAAAAGTATTCAGACCCTTAAAAAACCACACACTTCATATTTACATTCTTTTAATTCAATATTTGAATTCGGAATAATATACAAAATTAACTTCTATAAGTCAACATGAGAGTCATGTTACAAAATAATTTTTAAAGAATAAAAAATCTGGAATGTGCTGTCTGTATAAATATTCAACCCCTTGAACAAACTGGTGTTTTGTGCAGGAACCTTGGCAGCCTTCGTGGGTCAGTGCCCACCAGGTTCTGACACTGGCCGATTGCTTGGAGATCACAACAGTTTTCAGGTCTGCCCACACATTTCTGGGATGCTGGTTGTTCCGACTGCTTTTTCTCTGGAAGCTCTGAAATGCCGTGTTTTATTATAATACCCTGAACGAGGTACTCGGCTTGTTGTCCGCACCTCTCACCTGAAAGATTCAGATGGTGACTGCAGGACACCAACTTTCTTCTTGCGAAGCCTCTCTAGGGCAGCTTGAGTTTGGGATCACTGTCCTCCTGTTGTCCCAACGTTAAGTCTTTATCCGCCAGTAACAGGTTTTCTTCCAGTATTTTCCTGCACTTTGCACTGAACAAGCTTTCCAGTCCCTGCTGATGGACAGTGACCCCATAACCTCCTGCCCCTCCCCCAGGCTTTACTGTAGGGATGTGTTAACATTACACTTTTTACCCCGGTGCGGTATGGAAGTGATCCATGAGGCCCCGCTAACTATATTACTCGGATTTTCTTGCCTTAAAGGAAAACTCTTCCGAATTTTCTCCATCTGGGCAGCTTAGGAGGAGTCATGGGATGTCAGGAGAAGGTTTACCGAGTGATTCCGTGTCAGGACAGTCGTGACTGAGGGAGACGGCTGGAGATTGAGGTGTCTGCTGGGCACGGATACAAAGGCTTCTCTCTCCCCCACGGTGTCGCGGAGATGTACAGCAGTTGGCCGGGAGACCAGGTCTTCCATCTTGTGCTGTAACCCACCACTCTATTTGCAGTCCGGTCATGACGTTTCCGCGTTTCCACATCCACTCATTTAAAATGTATAAGTTTACTGATTCCACGTTTTCAGCTTTAACAGAATTGGGTGCGATTTTTTTGTTGTTGTTGTTGCCAACTGCAGTCAATGAGGTGGGTCTGTCTTCCATTCACACCTCCCACCCCCTCTCAATCGCCCCATTATTGGCAAAAACGGTTCCTGCTTCTCTTGTTTGGCTGTTTTTCCTTCCCTTTCTTGCTGCCGAACTCCTTTCTCTTCATCCATCGCCACGTTCTGCCCCGATTCTCTCCTTCCACGTCTGCTCCGCTCTCATTAGAAAGACTCTTTCTACCCGGGCAGCTATTCTGTGCTCGCAGGCTGTGAACCACAGACGTCTCCCAGCGCGGGAGGTTGGAGGCAGATGCACCTGTCGGGCCTGTGAATGACTCCCGACCTGCAGGGGAGGCGCCTTGTGGCCCTTAAACAAGCACTATTATTCGCTCCCCTGCAAACACTGTCACTCTCACAAGTGACTTCCTTTACCCATAATTCATTTCTAACTTGTTCCAATCCTGTGCCCAGCAACCAGACCCAGCTGCGTGCTCAACTTCTGTGGCCCCACACCGAGCACCGACACCACTCTGCAGTTCCACACACACACACACACACAGATAAGCAGTGTATACCAAGGCTCCTTGTATTTCTGGGCTGGGTTTAGCTACAGGTGCCTGAGGGGCTAAGTGTAAAAGCACTAACTGACCCAAGGAATTCATAATCCACATGATTTTAGCCAAAAGTAACTGTAAAAGGTAGTAAAAGTTGTACCATCACGTATTTCAGTGAAACTGGGGGCAGCAGATAGGTTAAAGGCTCATACAAGTTTCCTGCTGTAGCTCCTTCTCCTCCTGGGCAACCGTATCAGCAAGAATACCCGGTTGTATAAATGGGTATATCATGGTAAATGTGGTTCTCTCGTGGGAAAAGGTGGGGAGGTGAATTAAGGTCAATAGACTTGCAGAACACAGGCATGGGAACCACCTCTACTGTGGTATGTCCTCCCCGGCGGCTCCGTGTGGTGGGAGAAGGTACCCAGGCGCGGCAGGTGGTACGGTGCCAACCTGGGAATCATGAGGTCGGTGTGGTGGGGTGAGCTTCTCCGGGTCATGGCTAAATCCTTTGGGTTTGCTGACGGCGACCGTGGGCCAGAGGGAATTAGAAAACGCAGCATTCCGCAGCAACAGGATTCTGGTGCTAAATCCCAACGCTTGTGTTTCCATTGTTCTCCACTTTCTGCTACACACTTTGGGTTTCGGGTCTCAGCTCATCAGGCCACAGCCACCTGGTTACCGGCACAGCTTGTCCAGCAGGTTATTATTATTATTATTATTATTATTATTATTATTATTATTATTATCCCAGCATCCATAGTTCATAGTTCTTCTTGAACGCCGGCACTAATTTAACTGAACACATTTTCTGTTTTCAGAGGCAGGTAAACCAGTGTTTCTTAAGAAGATGGCGAACTTCCTAGCAAGAAGCGCTTCTGATCACATACCGAAGCAACTGGGCTACATAACAAGGAAGAGACTGAGAAAAAAAAATCTCGAGACATTAAAAATGTTCACGTTATTAATTCACGCATGTTACTTGGGCACACGAGAGGCGGCTCAGGTTGGAGCTTGTTCACGTGACAGGAGCAGGCAGATTCAGGAAGTACAGCAGAAGACGGGTCTCCTCCTCAGCCTTGACGTTTGACCCTTCACTCCTCCTTTTACAGGCCTGGAAAAAACGGAAAGTGGCTTAACTGTGACGTCAAGGTTTGCACAAAACACGACAGCCCTGCATCCCTCGCCTGGACTTATCCAAACCCCGTCTCCTCCACAGAGCGATGGAACCCCGGCGCTACTGGCGCACCACTTTCCACAACGTTTTTAGATGTTTATGCCGCGTCTCCGGTGAAAATGAGCGCTGGGCTGGCAGTTTGGGTCGTCTCTGCAGAAACACACACGCGTGATTTACAACTGATGATTCATTGACGGAACCGTCTCCCGTGCCAACCCACCCGTTGAACTCCCACCCCCTTCACCTGCCAGAATTTATTGTTTTTCCCCCTCCAAAGGTACACACAGCTCACCTGGGCAGGTGGGAACTTGCTGACGGACAGACGGGGGGGGCGACGATGCTCGGATGATTTCACTGTGTCCTCGCAGATCTGCGAATAACAGATAATAAGTGGCACGTCTCCGCTCCCCCGCCACACTCCCCACATGGCCCTAACTGCCCTCCTGCGCTATGCTGCCATGATTATATGATGCGTTATTACTTTTTACCTTTACGTCGCCACACCTTTCTGACCCGGGTATCTGAGCTTGTTGATTTTTACAAGCCAGGCTGAGAATTAGTGCCCTAAATTATGTGAAAACTACGCAGCCTGAAGGTACGAGGGCAGAGGTCACGGCGTGAAAATTACCGCCCTTTGGGGTGTGCAGGTGAACGTGTTGTGACAAGCGGTGACCGTGTGGCTGGCGGTTGAAACCTCAGACATCTGCTGGTTGAAACTGATTGCCGGGCTTGAAGACGATCATTTGAAGAGGTCTTTCTAAAGGGAAGCCGCACCTTCGCTCCTTCATGGCTGCCGCTCGCTCCTGTTGCCTTCAGCATTGCTCTCCTCGTGCTTCTCCCTTCTATTTCTCGCCCCTTGCGGGGAGCCTGCGCCACCGCCGCTCGCTGGCATTCCTGGCAGGTGGGAACAGAGGGGAAGCGAAGGGGAAAATTCTGTAAATGAAAGAGAAAAAGAGGATGAGGGAGAAGCTGACAGAGCGGCTGGCGATGAGGAAGGAGAGATCGCTGCGGAGGGATGATGGAAATGAGTGGCAACCGGTAGTGATGCGCTGTCCTTCCGGAAGCTGCCAGGCTCTCAGCAGGATATAGACGGCTTTCAAAATCTACCTCCCCACCCCCCCCCCCATGAACGAGAGGCCTATAATACCCACAAACAGATATTAAAACATCCACAAGCACTTCCACACAAATGGATGGTTCACACGAGCAGCTCCTCGGCGACATGGCGGGACGACGCAGTGAGAAGTGCTGTCACACACACCGTAAGCTTCTTACTTGGGACAAATTGGGGGGGGGGGGGTGCCTGCAAAATCTAAGCTCCACTGCCAAAGGGCATGTTGGAAAATGCCTGCCAGGAAAAAGGAGGCTTAGCCCAGCTTTGTGGGAGCAAGTAAATAATGTGCTGTTTTCATTTGTTTCTCACTAAAACAGACAGATTCCAGCTGGGGAAAATGCTGGTTAATAACAGCGTGAACCTGGTTTACACGCTGTCCTGTAAACAGCAGTTAGCAACAGGCTACACATTAAACGGTGGAAAAGGCAAAGGAGACGAGAGGGGACAGCAACATCCCCCTCCACCCCAACCTCTACATCACTGCAAAATCCCCCTTCAAACTCCCTGTCGCTACGTCTTCTCCCCACCTTCACTTCCCTGGAATGGATATCCCAGAATATGAAAGATTAGCTGTTGGAAGGGGGGAAAAATCCATCACGTCTGAATTAATAACAAAATCCTTTGCATTTAAGTCAGCATAATCTTCCCAGAAAGGCTGGGGAGAGGAGGGGTCGACGGCAACCCTGTCGTCTTAGTGGACTGTGGTTAGTGGTTTGATGCCGGGCGGTTGGAACGGACCAATAAGACGACGGGTCAGTGGGTCGCTAACTTACCCGCCGCCGGAATTCAACACAAAATTGGCGAGAATTCTTTATAGTAAAAGGTTCTGTTGATTGGTTCAATAGGGACGTGTCTGGTTCCTGTCTGACAAGTGGTTCAAAAATGCAGAGATTAGAAGAAAGGAAAACCTTTGCATTACTCCACTATTTTAGTTTCCTGCTTTTCAAATGCCAACATGAAACGCAGAGAGCATCTGCCAGCCTCTCTGCGGGCTCAGCTGCCCAGGCTGGTCCATCACCTGTCACACCTGTGCCTTCCCATAATTCCTCTTTATCGCGACACACCTGCCATACCTTCCGACCGCAAACCGTGAAATATAACATTAAACTGCACGACGGGGACTGATCCCAAAAACGGATGTATAGTTTCTCGCTCGGTAAATCCAGTCCTGCGCTTTGCTTAGATTTCTTCACAAAAAGATATTATAGAAATTCTTTTGCTGTGTATTTGCTTCTACATACAATTGAGCCTTTTTGTATTCAGTGGCAGAATGAAGTAGCTGTATCTCACCATAAGAATATCATTAATTTGAGTAATTCTGGACAGACTGTGTGCTTCTGAGCAGAAATCTAATTTACCAGAAGCCCCACAGTCATAGATAAGGGTCTTATTTGCGTATCATTACACCTGATAATAGAGCCTGGAGCAAAGATGTGAAAGAAAAACAGCCCATTTTCAAAAACAAAAAAAAAACCTGCAAGACAATCTTATATATTTTCTATATATATTATATAGAAAACTGTACGATTTGCAAGTAAATACCTTCGGAACCTATTTAAGACAAAAAATATTGGACACAAAATTGACAGAAATAATTAAGCACGTTTTATCCAGAGAACAGCCAGTGTTACAATAACAAACCATCTATAATCTTTATCGATGTTATTACTGCTCTATCTAGTATAGATCTATGGCAAGAATAATGTGTTCATAGCACTGATGGTATCCAGGATGAATATGAAAAGCATCCGAATATTTTCACAGCTGTCCACCCTTTCCCCCTTCTTGTACACACACACACGCACACACACACGCACACGCACACGCACACGCACACGCACACGCACACACACACACACACATACACTCTTTTGCCACTCCTGGCCTACAGTGTCGCTCAGTACAGTTATTGCTAAGCTGTTTACATTTTAAAAATTTAAAAACGTACATTAACCAAGACAGCAACCATTTTACCACCTATCACCTTGTGAATTTACGAAAAACAAGAAAAATACCAAAACTGTATCAGTGGTGGTTTTTGTCTTCTGTTGTTCCTTCTTTGTTCTTCTCCTCGCACAGTAATTTAAATAAGCTGGTGTCAGATGTGTTACACGCAAAACATGCATCTAGTTTTTCATGCACAAACAGTGATCAGAAATCCCTTTCTGTCTTACTTACGCAGACCCACACCGCGGTAATCACGGTAAGCGGCTCTGTCAACAACGCTGCGCTCGCAAGCCTTCCAGCACAGTGGGCGAACATGACCGAACATCACTACCATCCATCACACAGACATGGCAAAAAAGCGGAACCTTTCAGAGCCTCTCCCCTTCACCCGGATCCCTCAACCTGCATGTTTGCCGCGCCGCCTTCAGGGCACCCAGGCCATCCAGGCCGTCCCCCGTTTAGGGTGGGTTAGGAACCGACAACCCGGTCGTAAGTCGGTCCACTTGTGTCAGAGAGGTGATTTCGAAGTGTGTTGTCCACATTAAAAGGGATGGAAGGGAAGCAGGAGTCCGAAGCTAAAGCTCTACACACCGGTGATCCCAACTGCAAAACCGGGGCAGTTTAACACCCGGTCGACCCTGTGGTGTCGATGTGGGGGGATCACCCCTCACGCACTTACAGTTCTACAGGTGGATTTTTAACAGCCGGTGGAGGGAGAAACACCAGACCAGACTTCTGTCGGTCTGCGGTTAAAGACGGTCCAGCTTGAAGCCGCAGCTGAATGACAAACAGCTTCGCTCCGCAGCCAAGAAAAGGAAACAACAAAAACCTCCAGTGGTTTTCAGGACAGGAGGCTGCAATGCAGACATCTGCTGCATCAATAAACGTGTGATAAATAGTTTTTTTCATCTCTCTGCACATTTCTGCTGTGACAAAAGAGAAAGGAATGTATAGCCGAGAGCAGCGCGTTTCCTCACAGTCAGAGCATCAGACGTCGAACAGACAGGCAACTCCAGGCTTGGAAAATGGAGCATAAGCTGGAAATCCTGCCTTTTTCTTCCAGAAAAGGAACTCGCTTCCAGAGGTCGCCGGACTGCGGTGTCACTAGGTTCTCTTCTGCATTTAAAGTGTGGAACTGTGTTAAAAAGCAGGCAGCCGCTGTGTTTCACTAACAGGACATGTGGTGCATCTGGACCTCATCAATAATAAAACTGAGCTCAAATTTGCAGTAGAATTTGCTCTGAGACATTTTGTTTTGGAAGCACCAGCAGCCTGACTCCGTCCTCTGTGCTACTACTACTACTACTACTACTACTACTACTACTACTATTATTATTATTATTATTATTATTATTATTATTATTATTATTAACAGTACTCCTGTTATTACTGTAAAGTCTACTTCTATCAACAATACTATGTACAGACTCAAGAACCCAGAATCCACACAGAACAACACAATAAAGGAAGTGAAAAAGATGTAAAGAATGACAACAAAAAGTTTTAACATATTATGGAACAATTTTAAATCTGTATACATGAAAGGTGCAGATAAATAATTAACAGACAAGTAGAGATGGTTCCACTGGGGTTTGAACCCAGGACCTTCTGTGTGTAAAGCAGATGTGATGCCCACTACACTATGGAACCTCATTCAGGATAGGTGGCTGCTGTGCTGCCATTTACTCTCATCATCTGAGTACTTTTAACCACATAGGTGACGTTTCTTCTCTACAGGAATCAAAAATATTAAGTTATTCACACTGATTTGCCCATTTATACACCTGGGCAACTTTTACTGGAACTGACAGTTTAAGGAAAGCAGGTTCGCAGGGGGTTGGATTCATCACTGGGTTCAGCGGGTTCAAACGTAGTGGCTCTAAGGGGTCGGCCTCCCTGCCGCCAAGCAGCGTCGGGAACAGCAGACTGATATCATAACATATTTACACGTTTTTGTGGTTATAATGGCAGTTGCACAAAGTTAAATGATGTTTTAAAGTGACACCAACTGAAGGCTTTTCTTGCAGAAGATGTATACAGAGAGACGGCGCGGATGCTGTGAGGTGAACCATCCCCTTGCTGTGCTGGTTCCACCAGGCCGGGCTACGATGATGCTCACCTGACTTGTGAACATGCAGGTTCCGTACAGTTTTCCTGAATCCAGGCGGTCTGACCACTTCTTAACCCCACTCTTGTGATCCAGGGGTGAGGGAATGAAAGGCATCCTGGGTCACAGCTCTCCCTCCAGCTCCATATCACTGCTCACAAAGTGCAGCCGTCCAGCACGTTTCCCTCATGGCCAAGTGTGAAAGGAGGGTGTCCCCATGGAGTCTCTGACCCGACATCAACAGTAAGTCCTAAACCACAGCCAACTGCTTGAGGAACACAAACCACAGCCACGGGGGGTCCGAATCTCAGCCAGCCTCCCTGTGCTCGGCAGGGCAAACAAATCAAATTCCAACAGCGGGGTGACGAACGACACGGCTGAAATGGAAATCCCGCAAAGTGGAGGCGCACGAGCCGGGGGAGGAGAAGCAGCAAAAGGGGGGTGGTCCTGTCAACGTCGTGGGGTGCAAGACCTTTGCAGGAACCCTCATCTGGTCTCATCTTTAAATTGCTGATTTAATTAAGCATCCAATTAGGATTCTTCATTAGTTCGAGGGGCCAAACATAAAGGCGAATCCCATGAATCACTCGTGTTAAGGAACACGTTCCATAGCCGTCCTTCTTGCTCAGTGCGGAAAACGGCTCAGCTGGAATGAACACGTTTCCTTTTCGTGCTTTAAATTAGACACAACAACGCAAATATATGACAAGTGTAGCATTTCTCATCTATAGATATTCCGTTGTCGCGAAAAACTGTAATTCTGCATGCAGCGGGGGGGTCTAATTTTATTTTTTCTTTGTGGAATAAAACCATCTCAGGAATTTGTATTAAATAACATCATCAGTTATTCTTTTATACGCAAGCGTCAGATAACCTCCACCTCTCCACGTTAAGGATCCCCCCCGTGGCATCGTCACCTTGAGCAACATTTCCCCCCAAACTGCTCAAAGCAAAGTAAACACATCTTTTTGCAATACAAATGGGGACATGGAGGTTCAGTTGCTTAGGACACAGGGAACAGCTAAACAAAAAATTATGGAACTAATCCCCAATTTACCATAACACCAAAGTGGCAAGAGAAGTTTGACCAAGAAAACATCTAAACGAAGAACTAATAATAAATAGTCATTATGCTGGAGTCCAACTATGTCACACGAGTGGTCAACCAGCAGGCTGTTAAAAACACACAGATACCTCCGGTGGGGGTTGGAATCCCGCCGAAGGGTGTGTGAGATCGAGGAGATCGGCTTCCCTGACCATTTATCACCCCGCCGGGGGGCCACACCCACAGCCACTGCCGGCAGGGCAGCCAGATGGCTGTTTGCTCTGCACCGCTTGGCTCTGACAGGTGGGCTAATGGAGAAAAACGGGTGATGTCTGAGGAACCAGCTGTTGTCACCCCCCGCCCCAGCTTCAGTTCATCAGGTCATTTCCAGGGCAATTCAAAGCCACGGCTGAGTGACGAGACTGAAGGTGGGGTCCCAGCCAGTCAACCGTGCAAACCCATCGTCTGAAGACCCTCGCAGCACCGTGTGGAAAGGCTTCACAGGAGGCCCGACATTGCAGGTAGGTGGTCCCCACCAACCCGGTGCCAAAAGAAAGGGTTAGACCACTTTTTCACCGGAACACAAAAGAATCTGTGTTGCCTCAATTTATCATCGATCTGAGGATGTAAATCCTGTCCTGCATGTACAACAGACAAAGAAATTCTCCTCCTGCCCACTAATGCAACGGTGGAAAATCCACAGGAGAAAGAGAGAGTTTGGCTTTGAATTTTGCCTGCAGCAACGCGCTATTGTTTACACCGTGGGGACAGGAGCACCATTGTTATTAATACCACACGACGGTCAGCACACGTTCTCATTTCCCCGAATAAGTTACAGTACAAAAGACATAAAACCAGGCAGCAATTTAAATGCACTGCTTGCTGCCTGGTTTTATGTCTTTTGTACTGTAATTTATTCACTCTATTTAAAAAGTTACTTAAACACTTACGTCATCATTCGTAAAAACGGCTCCACGACAAAACAACTCCGCCTGCATCAGAAAATGGCGAAGTTCCATGGAAACACAGCTGGAGTAAAGACAGCGGTTTCCAGCGGGGGTCTGTGTTGAAGACCGGGTATCCGAAGGCTGTCTAGTCCTCAAAGAGACACTTAGGGACATCTACAGCATGGAGGGCCGTCCTGAACGTCACCAGACACTCACAGACGTGGTGGAGAAGACATGTATCTGCCAACGTACACACAGAACATCTAGTCAGGCTTCAGGAAATAAAACCTGATCTCAGATGTGGTCAGAGAAGAAAGAGGGCGTCAGACAGGTGGGGCCACCGCTCTCCTCCACCCACTCGGTCGCCCACCTCACTCTGTTTTCCTGAGGGCTGTCAGCAGGATCGGGTCCTGAGGCTCCAGTCTCATCAGATATGGTCAGTATGGTGTTCCTCCACACAGAGCCAGTTCTTATGCTTTTCTGTGAGGAGCCAGAAAACCTGAAAGTCTCATTATGGTGACGGTGCCTGAAAGCCATTGCTGCAGGTAAATGATTCATTGCAGGGGAAAGTTGGCCAGAAAGAGCTGCCCTTGAGCTACTCATACAACATTCTTCTCCACCACAAGGTCGTGTTTTACACGTCTCTTCGTGAGGAGACGGCAAGAAAGAGCGAGACTTCAAGCTCAAGCGTGAAATGCGCCCTCAGCGAGACACCGAGATGAAGCGCTGGAGGAGCGTTTAGGGTCAACAGCAACACCAACAACATAATGC
Source organism: Arapaima gigas (assembly GCA_900497675.1). Taxonomy (NCBI): domain Eukaryota; kingdom Metazoa; phylum Chordata; class Actinopteri; order Osteoglossiformes; family Osteoglossidae; genus Arapaima; species Arapaima gigas. Next base: position 154,953 of record UFQX01000284.1, read on the forward strand.
AGTGGAAACTGTCGCTGGAGGTAAATATGGAAATTAGCCCTCAGTGGTGGCAGCTGCACCAGATGAGATGGAACTTGAGGTGACAAACTGTGACACATTGCAGTGGAACTCGGGGACATCTGTTGTGTCTCCCCTTTCATCCCCACGTGCCAAACGTTCCTCCTTCAACCTCACCCCCCCCAGGAGAAAAATGTCCCTAAACTGTACTGGTGTTTAGAACAGAGACCCGACGGTGGTTCTGTGCGTCAAAGTGAAATTAGTTCCCAGGCTGTTTGGTCATCAGCAACATGGAAAAATGGTAAAAAGAACCGAAAAGGTGAACAGTGCTAGGAAGAGGTGGGGCTGAAACAGAAATGGTCGGACTGGAAAAGGTTAGGAACTATTTTAAGGCGATGAAAAGATCTGCAGTGGAACAAAATATTCACATGTAAATATTGAACGTTGTTAAATACTGGTGTCAACTTGTGTACAGTGTGTAAATACAAATGGAGGGCCGTCCTGAGAGCTGCCTTTAAAATCGTTCACATTTGGACAAACAGGGATGGAGAGCTGGGACTTTTGCCTCTTGCGGATGAAGTGACACAGTTAGCGTAATGGGCAGCTGGTTTGTAGACGGGGTAGTTTGTTTACCTCCGGGAAAATCAAAACGATTGTGTCCGGCGGTGGATTAGCAGAGCGGGCGGCTGTGTTTACGCTTCGCAAATAAACCCGGGCAGCCAGATAACCAGTAGCGAAGCCGCCGTTTCCTTTTATCTCCGGTAAATAAAATCGGTGCCCATGTCAAGCAATGGATGAGCAACACGAACAGCTTCTGTAAACATGTTTCTGAGACAATGTGAGCGGCGGAGATAAGATGGACAGCGGCATCGGCGCGCAGGAACCCGACAGGAGCGACTTTCTGGTGGTGACGTTCTCTCGCGAACAGGGTTATACTGGGTGAAGGAAACCCAGGTTTTGTTTGGACATCTGCAGGGCTTTCATGGAGGTGCAAAATAAATGACCTGCCGCTGATGCGGTGACAGTGACAGAGACCGTGACAGTGGTGGGGACACTGACTGTGCAGCATTGTGAAGCAATGGAGGGCAAGTGGTGCAGGAGGGCTGGGGCACAAGGGCCAGTGTGGGAGAGCTGAACTGTGGACGGGGGGGTCCACAGCCCCACGAAGCCGAGCGTCCACCACAGCCAGGTCCAAAACCCACCGAGCGCTGGCTATATGAGAAGGCAGAAGACAAAGCAGAACAAACAGGACAGTGCAGGTCGTCTTCCAAAAGCTCCGGCACCAGAGGCACAAGCTGGACCTGATTTCTCTCATCAACATGGCTGTTTTCCTCACATTCCCAGCCTCCGTTTCCTCCACAAATAAAGACGGACTTGGTTAACTTAGGCTGCCGGTCCGGCTGCACTCACTCCCCGAGCATAAAGGCAATAAGCAGAACATATATCAGCACACAGTTAACAGACTCTCTAAATACTGTGACTATCAAGACCGCCAAGAAAGAAGAGGTTTAAATCTTCATGTGCAATTTTAAAAATGCTTTAATGATGAGTTGGTACATTAATTTTCAGAAAGAGGGGGGGTGAAGAAAGAAACTGAAAGGCAGGAGAAAAGCGCAGTAACATAACTGGCATCAGCAAAAACATGAGCAACGGAACCAACATCTCAAAGCCCAAGCAGATCACACCTGTCAGTGAACTACAGTACGTCCGTCAGTCCAGCTCAGCCGCTTCTCCACTTCACTGTCTCAGCCTTTATATATAAATTACTATTATTATTATTATTATATATTAAGTCACTGTCCCACTGCAGAAATGTAGAAGTTTATTAAATGAGCAGTATACATACATTACAGTCCTATTATATTCCGGATAAATACAAAACTATGCAGAGGAAGAATGTCAATTCATCCCGACTGTCCACTTGAGCTTTAAATTCACCTGTGTTCTGAGAGCAGGTCACTGCCCACTGGGACCCCCCATCGCCTGGACACTGCTGGAAAACTCTGTTGGAGAACTGCACAGATGTCCCAGAAATGTCGTTTATTCACTGTGCCGAATGCCAAGCATCCCGGTGACCTAACATGACACCCACGGAGTGGCGAGTTCTCTGGTGCTCTGCAGCGGTCCGCGGGGGGGCTGCAAGTCTGGCTTTTTACACAATACATTCAGATGCATATGACCAAATGGGTACAGTTCTGAGAGAACAGGGAAGCGGTAGGTTATATTGGGAACACAATGACGGACTGTGTCCAATTACAACAGAGGACCATTGAAATAAGTGTTTGTCACAGGAGCCGAATCAAAGTCCTCTTGTGTCTGGATTATATTCGTCATTTTCTGGAAAGCACTTCCAATGACTGGATTCCCAGCCAATTCCCCACTGCATCTGACCCTGAAGCTCACTTCCTCTCCCCCTAAAGACCTTCTTTCTTCACCTGCACCCTCCTTTCCCACTTCTTTCATGCTGATCGCTAATTTATTTTATATTTCTTATCTAAATGCCCATTTTAACATTTATGTCAGTTCTAACAGGCACTGTTGCCTCAAGATGAACCCAAAAGGTTAAACAATTCTTTAAAATAAAACCACATTTTTTTAACAACGTGCATGTTTGTGAGCAAAAAGGGAAACAGGAGAATCTATTATTTTGAATTTCGAGCCAGACCTGCCGGATTGAAGGGTTTATACGGGCAGAGTGCGCCTCCTGCTGGAGAAACAGGGCAATAACACCCCAGCAAATCGCCAACATTTACGCGGGTTTAGTGGACTAACACCCACCTGGTCGAGAAATGAAATATTTCTTGTTTCAAAGCACTTACAAAGTTGAAAAGCTTACGAGAGTATTTGATGCCTGAAGAGGGTTGCAAATAGATATTTTGCGGATCCACAGAATCACCACAAGCAGTAAACAGAACACAGCAGATGACACACGGCCCCCGGAAGGTCCCAGGGCCACCAGCCTCCTCTCCTGCCTGCAGTGCTATTCACGACACCACTAGAATAATATTCTTCTTTCTTGCCTTTTTCACCTTGGTGTAAATACAGCTCTAATGCTAATCTACATTCCACCTGGAGATGCTTCCCAAGCTCAGCCTTCAAAGGTGCAGCGACTAGACCTCCACAGACCACCCCGACGAGGGGGATGGTGGTTATTTCCACTGCTCATCTTCCATGTTCAACAAGAAGGAGTGAAATCGTAGGTATTTTGTATGGACCTCATGACTTACTGTTATCAGTGGCTGCAGTGTTCTGGGAGCACATGATCTCACAAGGTTTCTTCTGATGCCACTACTCTCATGGCCATCTGGAACAAACGTTCAATTAGACCGAATGCTAGTTTTAACCAAAGATCATTTTCACACATCCGTTTACTTATTTACTCAGACAGATTGTTTGCTCCCCCACTTTGTCAGATTTGATTTGTTGCCAAACAAAAGCATCTTAATTTGACCCATTTATATTACAGGATGTTTTACTGAAACAGTTAATATGCTGGAATGGAAATGTAGGAAATACTTGTTGGTATTTGACAGATGTTGTTGCAGTTGCTAAAAGTGAACATTTTCATGTGGTAAAACACAGCAGAGGTTCTTGCAAGTCATCAGATGTAATTCATCATGGGGTTCTGGTCCCAGTTTGGAAGCGCTGAGAGCTTCGTGACCAGCTGCTCCTCAATGGGCTAACCCCAGGCCTTAAAGAACAGTATGAGGTTCATCTTCACCACCTGAGAGAACTTCTCTGCCCACAAGTTCATCTTCTCCTCTTTTGTCATTCGACTTTGTTGAATGGACCTATAATCTGAGAAGAGCTGGATGAAGGCCTCCCATCCAAAGCCTTCTTGAAGCTGAAAAAGTAAAAAAAAGAATGCTTCTGCTCTGAAGCTGCCATGCAAAATGACACCATACATCCATCTGGCTTTTTGACATCTGATGTAAGACTGTGACATAATGAAAAAGCTGCAGAGTTTAAACCTGTCTTCTAAATGGTGACACTCAAAAAGACCTGGATGTAGTAGATCCTTAGTTCATGAACACAACTGGGACCAAAAGTCTGACTGTAACTCGAACTGTAAAGTAAACCACAACAAAATCAATAAAACCTCAATTTATCCACAAGGCAGGTTTACAAATGGGAGTCTTTGGAATTTTGTTTCTCGGCCGACTTTTCCTGTGGCTGGAGGGCACTGAGCTGAGCACGTGGTTGCCTAAGTGGAGAAATGGTATTAAAAGGTGTTTCTGGCAGAACCACACTGTGCGAGTGTGTGTTCATTGAGGGATGAGTGTGTGACCAAGCAGAGCACCAGGGGACCTTAAACACTGTTCATATGTCTCATTCGCGGCCGAGGACAAAACTAAGCTCACTACAGGGGTGGAAGCGGTTCAGCACATAAGCACGTTTTCGCCGAAAATGAAACTGTCCCAAATCCCCGTTCTGCTGCGCTGCATCTGCTGCAGCATGACAAAAAAATGTGGGCAAAATTCACACGTTTGTCACATCACGGTCACACTATTAAGTGTATAGAACATTAGAGCAGATGGACAGACGGACAAAATTAGAATAATTAATGAAGGAAACTACTTTGTTGTCACATAATATTAGACATTAATTACTGAAGTAACTGTGTCAGTTTTAATGGGGTTTGGTGACATTGTAGCATACATAGGTGTCAGTCGTGAGGCTTTGGAGCAGTAAAAATTAACCATCAAAACTAGATGTAGTTACATCTTGCCAGAAAAATGTATCTTTCAAAGGATTTTTCACGAGGAAATTACCTTCGAAAAGGTGTAGATAAGCGTTGGAAATAGAGTTCAAAATAGAGAAACAGAAAAAAATGTTAACATTTTGGGAAATTCTCAACCCAACTGTCTGTAACCCCAGGACCCCCTGCATAAAAAATGAGACAGTGTCTTATCTACTGACGTATCTACCTGCAAGTAGGTTTCCAGACATGTCCAGTCGGACCAGTTTTCAAGCTTCGCTCCTCCATTGATGTAGGCTTTGATTCTTTCTTCCCGCTTTTTTCTCTTCAGCTGTGTGTGTGCTCGGTTCCTTGGAATGTCGAGCACCGTCTCGTGAACGTAGACAGACCACAGGTCGCAGGTGGCCTCTGTGGTGTGCGGGCGGAACTCCCACATCTCCTTCTGCTGGTTGCACCCCAGTTCACGGATGGGATCCCAGAGGCCTACGGACCTCATGTGGTCGACCTGGGTAAGTTCTGTCACGCTTTCCAGGTGGACCATAATGGGGTAAGATGAATATAAACATTCTGGGGGGGAGACCAGCATCCGGGGCATCATTATCAACTGTCACTGTCTAAAACATGACTAGTGAGGTTGCATCCAGGTGTTTTAAGCTGAAATTGAAAATGTGTCACTGATACCGCGAGGTTTTTTGAGCCATGAATCAGGGTTACCTGCAGATATCTGGACGTCGGTGACGATGCGCTCCGGACATACGAAGGGAGACGCGCAGCCAGCCAGTCTGGCAACCGCCTCCATGATGTGGTTCCAGAGAGTCAGCAGAGGTGTCGGGTCGTCCAGGTGTCGCACGTTTTCTGAAGGCACCGTCAGGATGACACTGTGACCCTCCAGCTCTGCCCAGGGAGCAGGGTGATGGCGCCCAGTGCTCTGCCACTCCGCCACTCTGCTCACACCTGCAGGGGACAAGTCACCGTCCGGATGGACAAACTAATAAAATCGCCTCCATTTATTACTTGGGAAGTTCACTGACCACCAGCCTGCAAAGCTGATCATTTTACCTCATGCAGCTTTACAGTGGTTAGTTAGCTTAAGACTGTATATCTGACAGACCTGCTGTCCATTTCTCACCCAGTTTGAAGTAGGGAGCTCTGACCGCCTCCTCCACGATCACCTCCACGGAGCCGAGCCGGCAGCCCGCGGGCACAACGACGTACAGGAGTCCCCCCCACAGGCTGGACACTTGCAGCCGCTCCGCAGTCACAGGGAAGCACCGGGTGACCACAGGTGCCCGCTTCAGCTTGCTGAGGCCGCTCAGGTTGTCTGTGTGGCAGCCGATCTGCAGCTGTGGAGAGTAAAGTGAACGGCAAAGTCAGACAGGCCTCCTCCAGATTTTTGCAACAACCAACATCGAGTTTAGCGCAATGATTCCATCTCTCAGGCAAACCTAAGACAGACACTCAGTTGTGAGGAGGAAAAGAAAAAAAAAACGCCAAAAATCCCCAGCTTCTGAACGTCGGTGGGAAGAAACAGTGTCTCATGTCCCCCTGGTGTGGAGCATGACTCTTTATTTCAGTGTGAGGATTAAGATCTGAACTGACCTCCAGGTTTTCCTCTGTTGCATTTGATTGCACACAGACAGTCACTCTCTTCCCTGGACACACGTAGAGGCCGGTACTTCTCCATGCTTTGCCATCACCTGAGAAGAAAGAGGGGTTTTACCAAAAAAAAACAAAAAAAAAAAACACTTTATCTTCCAGACACATTTTCTGCCGTGCAGATGATTCACCTTCATTGGTGGCATCAATAGAAATGTGTACAATAGAGACGGTTTGAAACTGCTGGGATGGAACTGAAATCCTTGTGCTAATTTCTCCGTCATTTAGGCTGTAGAGCACATCAGCAACATGCAGCAAAAACTTTTCTTCTTCTCTTCTCACTGGATGCTTTGGACTCACTTTGAGAACACAAGACCTGTTGACGGCCTGAACCAACTGCTCAAAGACCGACATATTGGAACAACTGTGACAGGCGTATTGCGCCAGGAGCAAAGCCCGATCTCTTCCTGAGGCACCTAAGGACCTGAGCTCTTTCAGCGGTTTTTGCATCTTTAATTTGTCTATGAACTCAGACAGGTCTTGGCGGAAATGGGAATAAGTGGAAGCCTCTTCAACAGTGGGAGCATTGTACAGCTTTTGGTCCACAGTGGAGGTCAGAATGCTGATGCCAAGCCGGTTAAGGATTTTGTTCCCAGGGTAGCAGGTAAAAGAATTTTGGCCAGGATGTTGGTAGGACCACCACCAAGCATGCCCTGCCATGAGGAGTCCTCCACCCTCCGCCACAAAGCAGTGGATCTCTTCAGCCTGAGCATCACTGTAAGAGGAGCAGCAGTAAACACTGGCCCCGGGTCCCAGGGCAGAGATTCTGCAATCAAAATTACAGGAGGAAAGCACTTTGTGAAGATTTATATACTCTATGTCTGGCCTGACAAAGATTTTCCCCTTCCTCCCAGTGTCCAACCAGTGCACCGCATTAAGGATCACTCTCTGCAGTACAGGTTGGTTCAGGTAACCTTCATGAGGGATCACCACTACCCTGCCACCACCATAATGAGCAGCAGCCAGAAACACCTGTCCTGACTCATCCTGAGCAACAGGAAAGGCCAGGGGGCCGTGGACCAGAAGAGCAGAGGGGACGGCGGAGCTACTGAGATCAAAATGCTTCACGCCATCCAGAAGAACCTTCAGATCTTCTCTAAGGTCCTTTGGAGCTCTGTTTCAAAATTGAGTAAGAAACATTATTATCTTCATTTACAAACACACAAAACCACGAGTAGAAAATTACATTACTAACAAGCATAAATACTTAACATATATACCTGGAAGCATACTGACCGGACAAAAACGGTTTGCGGGGGTATTTTTGGGGGAACCGGGAAGGAGCCCTTCTTCCCGTATATCGCTGTGAAATAAATGCCAGCGACACCGGTGATTTTGTTACCAGGGAAGGAGTGCAGGACGTCCTCCTTGTGAGTGTAGGCCCAGTGCCACGCTTGGCCACCGATAAGAAGACCCCCGCCGCCCTTTACGAACTCAACTAGCTCTGCAGCCTGATGGTCATCGTAGGCGTCGCAGCAGAAGACGCCCACAGAGCCGTCATATCTGTGCAGAGACTTCACCTTGGATCCCGTCTTGGACAGATGATCGGCAAGTTGAGGCTTCTTACAGACACCCACGACGGCGTCTTGCTGGGGCTTCAACCACTCGATGGCATTTTGAAGGAACTGGTGAAATTTTGGGTCTTGCATGTACTCCTCATGTCCCATCACCACAACCCGCCCGTCTCCGTAGCGGGAAGCGGCGATGAGGACCTGGCCTGTAGGACCCGAGGCCACAGGGACGGCCATGTCGCCGGCCAACAGCAGCTGGCAGGGAACGGCAGAACCTTCAAAGTGGAATTTTTCAACCCCGCGGACCAAGTTCTTGTAGACGGCCTCNAAGGACCCGCGGCCACAGGGACGGCCATGTCGCCGGCCAACAGCAGCTGGCAGGGAACGGCAGAACCTTCAAAGTGGAATTTTTCAACCCCGTGGACAAGAGATGAGTAGATAACCCGCACCTTCATGTCTTTGGCTTGTGCTGAGTGCCTGTTGGTGAGAGTCAACGCCCGGTTTTCATTTCTCAACTTCTTTAGTTAGAAACAGCCAGATCAAATAAGCCAGAGCCTTAAATGCAACAGGTGGTAAAACCGAGAATTTCAAGGCTGGAGAAAAAATGATCATTTTTGCTACAGGTGAATTTCTATGATTTTTCTTGAACCTGTTACTTCAGCAGGTGGTTATGGGGAACCAGTTGTTTTGTTCATATGAACGACCCTGAATTACGGCTGCAAGGATTAAATTATTTCGAGGAAAATACATGCAAGCGGTTGAAAGCAAAGAAATCTGTCAAATCCGACAGTTTCACACAACCACTGTTCTTCAATGCGTTTGACATAACTACAGCAGTTCCAGGGAAATATACACAGAAACTTCCTTTATTTTTCAAACACCGCAGAGCAGACGTGCAGAAGAGCCCGTTAAGCGGGGATGAGCGTTTTTTGCGCCCACGCGAAACAAAGTGAGAAATTCACCGAAACCGCCCAGTTCTTGCTGTGCGGTTTTTGTCCATCAGGCCCGTCGTCAGCTTTTCGTAACACAAAACAGCTGTTTTTGCGCTCACTGCGCTTCACTTGCCGTTAAAAGATTTCTCTATTCCCTTTTAGTCGTATTTATGAGATGAAAATGATGATTGAAATGAACAGATGATTTCATGAATGACAGTTCAAAACACTGTTTGGCTTTGCTGCATAAATAATTGTTTTAAAAACCCAAACTGAGGTGCTGGAGAAAAACCGCGTTTTTAATTTCAAATTTATCTTTTCACATGTACAAAAAAAAGCCACTGGACAGCAGGCGACTCACATTTATTGGCCCCGTCAAAAGTGACATTTTTTTCAAGTTCCCGCACAAAACAAGTCAGATCTCCGCATTCCGGGGGTTTTATCCTGCGTTACGCTTTCATATCCCCACTTGGATCCGCTCTTTTCGTCTGATTTTTTTTTTTTTTTTTTTGCTCATTTTAGATTTTTTTTAAAAACTTAATCTCGGCTGGAATAAAACGCTCCCTTTCGCTTTCATAATTTCATCACTGAGACCCCCTTTGCTGTCCCCAGTTAAACGACAGAAATAACGGTTTTTAGCAGCAAGGGTCACGCGCCGAAGCCCCAACTCACCTCGCGCTGGAGAAAACAGCTGAAAACTACTGCGCAGAACAGACGACCCGAACCGTGTGCGGAAAATGAAGCTGTTTGTGTCTCGTTGAGGTTTCAGAGACACTTATCTGCACAGTGAGAGAGTCAGTGACCCGCCCCCCAGGGAGAAAACACACTGCGCTCCTGTGGAAGATACACATATTAGGACAGGGAAGAACCGTCCGCCCTTCCTGACCACACTGGACACACGCACTGTCTGAAATGTTCATACCATCACATCTACTTTCAGAGCATCCAACAATTACATTTTTCCTACCAGTACAGACTTAAACACCAAACAGACATTAAACATCTACAACTTCATCATTTTACTTCAGGCTCAGAGAAGCAGAAGAGACTTTTTAGGGAATTAAGTGAAGTGGAGAGACAGCTCATTGCAGTGAACATCTTCAGAGACCTCATTTGAGTTTTACTCCGTTTTTAGCAATGCTCTGAGGGGGACATGGGGACGTGTCTTGACGTGTCTCTCAGTGATCACGAACGGTCAGCTATATAGACAGCAGTTTTCTCGGCAGCACTCCCCCCAGCACCCAGGAGCAAAACTTGAAGTTCATCCACAGAATCTGCGACAATCTCCTCTCCCCACAGTGTCTCCTTTCCAGGATTGTCGCAGATCTTGTTCCTGGCGCTTTGGTCCATCCCTTCTGCGATAATATACAAGCTTATTGGAAAGAGGTTCACTCAACCATTCAAAAGACCTTTAATGTAAAGTCTGATCTGCTACCATCTACTTAGCTACTAAACCACAACCAAAACTCTCTTTTTGATGAGACTGTGGAGTGAATGCTGTTCACACTTAACCAATACATGTATTTTTAATCTCTGGTCCACAGCTGAAGTTCCCTTTGCAAATAAGTTTAACTTTTTCCTGCTTGAACATTAACATTTGACCTGCAGTGACTCAGAGCTATTATGGAATGTTTGGGCCCCTAATGTGCTGTGTGATCATACCTGCGATGCCCTGTGACCCTCAGCCTCCGCTGTATGTAGCTGGAGGAGCCTCAGTGTCTCTGTATGTTGCTGTGACAAAAAAAAAAAAAAAAAAAAAAATCAGTGAAATGCAGAACCTGCAGGTCTTCTGTCAAAATGTGTGCAACTTGAAACTCATGAACCAGTTTTAAACCATCAAAATGAATCCACCTTAGTGCCTGTTGAAAGGTTGGTGCGTTTTGGACAGATGTGAATGTGAAAAAGGGTCTCGGTCAATGTTCCTGATGGGTCCAGGGTGTTGGAACGGTGGCCCCCAACAAAAGCTATGTGTAACATATCTAGCAGTGCGTGTGTGTGTGTGTGTGTGTGTGTGTGTGTTATTATTAATTTAGAATTCAAATGTTTCTGTGAGCAGCCAATAAAAAATAACTGCATTATTTATAACAATACACACGTCCCACGTGGGCAGACAAGAGAGAACATACACGTTTCTGGGCTTTTTAACCCAAAACTTCCATTAAAAAACAAAAACTCCTTTTACGTGGAGACGTGTTTCTCAGTGCGTGAAACACAGTCGAGCTGAATCTGCAAGATCTTTCTGGCATAAACGCCCCAAATCCTTACACGTGTGAAACTGTGCAGCACTTTACTGTGGTTTTCCTCTGCAGGGGGTCAAAACGGGAGCTTCTGCCTTTTCCGCTACATAGTGTTAGATCCCGGGAAAATAAACCGTCAGCTGCCTTAAATTTTGGCCTCAACCCGGAGAAGTCCGGAAAGTCTCCGGGTTTCTTAAACAGTTGTGCCAAAGGTGCAGTTTATTAGAAGCTAAGAAAAGCTGATTGAGGCAAATTCCATTTTCTAAGGTGTTCTTGCAGAAACATATCAGTGCGGCTGGGGAATTCGCTGCAGGTGAGAGCCACGTTGTCCACGCCGAGCCAGGATGAGCCGCGATAAGCCTAGATGGGACGATCGTGAACTGAAACCTGGGTGGTCACTTCGCATTTACTTAAGTTAAAAAAAATAAATAATAATTCCCCGAAACCAGAAAATGCTGAGCTGTGCGATCTGGGCCGACAGCACGTTGAGGCTCCGCCACACGGGGTTCGCATCCCTTGTGAAACGATGACGACATACAGAGAAGTTGAGGGAACCACTTCCGCTACTCCCCTCGCTGTGCAAACCACCGCAGCCTCGGCGTCCATCGCCTGCGTGAGAACTTGGCCGCGTGACGCCTTTCAGAGCTCCCCCGCTGAGCCGTGCGCCTTATTGTCTTCATCAATTCCACAAAATATTTTGTAGACCGAAAACTAAACAAACAGCTGTGCCGCACGGCTCTTCAAACCAAAGACCCACAGCTAGAAGATGCTGCTAAAACGGCGTCTCCCAATGTTGCTGGTTACGAAACACCAGTCAGGCTGCAGGAGTTGATCTGAACTCATAACTGCTGCTGCGCTGGCTTTGCGCCTGGATGAAATGCATCAGAAGTATAAAAACTGTATTTAAAACCGATTAGAACCGAGAAATTCACCGCTGCTGCCGAGGGCTGCAACCAGCTTCTCGCTTAAAAAGCCTCCACTGATGGACGTTCCACTCAGGGTCTCCACCTGCAGGACGATGGAAGAAATGATCTGCGTGCATAGTGAGCGAGCTGCGAACGTGAAGCTGCTCTGGTTGTCTAAACTGTTTTCCTTGTTGCAGGAACGGTTATAAAGGACAATGGCCTTGGGTGACCTTAACAGTTCTGATCATCACTGGCGTTCATGGACAGGGGACAGCAGTGTGAATGTCTACAACCTGGTCGATTATGGGTTACTGATTGAATTTGACCGGTTTGCTCTGCCTTACTGTTGGTTTTTATAATAAAATGAATTGCCAATCATTTCTTCTGCCACAGCTCTTCAAACAACTAAACATCCACAGTTGATCTCAATCGAGTTGCAGAGCCTCGCTGTCCCTTTAAAAAACTCCCAGCAGAGATTGAATTTACTTTCCTCAGATAGTGAAAGACAACCATATTAGTACCAGGATTATCAGACAAGATAAACATCCCTGGTGATATCATAGCACCATACAATTTGTGGGAACCCCCCCCCCCACTTTGTTTTACACTGTTTTACATACTAAGACAACAGCAGGAATCATCTTCTTGGTCTAATGGACAGACTGACCATCTTTTAATAAACAGCAACAGTGTAAACAGCGATGCCTCCTGTGTCATTTCAAAGGTCCTCCCAGCATTCCAACATTTTTTTCTTTTTCAGACAAACATTTAGGCTTTCAGGCTGCTGTACTCCATCTCAAGCCCCACCTCCTCCACCCATCCAACGCTTGCAGCTGCCACTATTTCCCAGATGTGTGTGTACTTGTCCATTTTGTTTTTATCCATCTATGCTTATACAGCTGCACTTTTTACCCCTTTACCTTAATTCATCTATAATGTAATATCTTTTCATTCCCATTCTTTACATTTTTTTCCTTTCTCTTGACTTCCTCCCCCTGTTCTGAGCACTGTGGACCCAAGGATCTTCATTTCAGGCTCCCTTGTGCACCTGCTGGGTTCCACAATGAGTCATCGCTCACTCATGAACTGCCCTACACAAGTTATTCAAGCAATTACTTGAGCAGAATGTAAGTTTGTAGTCCTTTTATTTCTATTAGTCAAGCTTGCACATTTTACCACATCAGTTGAAAGGTGATATATTGACACGAATCGGTCCCATGCCTTCGATTCACTACAGAAGAAACTGGCACAGTAACAACATTCTGCCCACAGAGGAGATCTGTGAATAGCTGTGAGTGGGAATAATGCAGTAAAGCAGGATACCAGCACCCCGGCGGACATCAGGACTGATCATCTAGGGGTTGGTTTATGCAGCTCGATACATTAACAACTGTAACAAAAAATAACTAAGTGCAAACCCTGTGGTTGTTAATTTCCACAAATTAACAAATGGTCCCAAGTGGCTTTAATCAGTTAAGGCAGCGGTTCTCCACCCTGGACCTGACAACTGCACTGGTTTTCATTCAAACTCACCACGTTGCACTTAAGTTCACGCAAAAGCCAAGAACAGTGGGCTGAGAAGCACCAAGGTGGAGAACTGCTGAGTTAAGGCATTTTTCTTGAGGGCAGAACAGTTTTTGACCAAGAACCTGTGTCTGGGCTGGTCTTTATCATTCACTGACCGCGAGCAGGAGGTGGCTGGTGGCAGGAGAGTGGTACCAGCTACCCCCGCTAGAGGGGACAACCGTCTGGGTTCTTTCAGACTTGCTGATCGGCGTTGCTCCACTGAGCTTCAGCAGGACGCAGGGTTGGTGGGAGTGCACGTCAGCTTCCCCCTAGTCACTTTGTCTCACTGGACTGATGAGAAAGTGTCTGAAAGCTGGAGACGTTATACGTGGTGGAAAAGGGGGGCTATTGAGGCTACTGTGTTCAGTGTGGATTCTATCATTAGCAGTCAAGGCCACAGCTCCCCCACTCAGAGGCGAAGGGAAACGTGTCACCCGTGGTTGGAAAGAGGAGCAGGATAAATATGCGTCTAAGTGTCAGGGGACTTTTTCTCCTCATACCCCACATTCTTTGCACACAGTCAGCAATTAACAGTTCTTAACCCTCATAAATAAATAAAGTCTCACTTTCTTATATTCCCATATCCTTAGTGTTACCTGAAAAATACCTGAGGTTTTGTCTAACGGCCCCTGCAGCAGAGTCTCACCAACAGTTCAGTTCAAAATGAGTGTTAAGCTACAAAACAGTGTATGTGCAAAAAAATAAATAAAAATACACAAAAAATAAGAAGAATTTACATTTAAAGGTGACAAGTGTTCATTTAAGGGACTTGAAGCACATGTCACCATTTGTATAAAATGGTTCCTAGTTCATAATTAAAAAAACAAATATAAACCATTAAAGGTATTTTGTGTAGGGAAACATTTACCTGATTTCATATTAATTTAAAAAAATCATTCTATAAACAGTGAATCGGTCAACCTTTCATACAAGCTCTGTTGCCTCTCAGGAACTGAAACATATGACAGAAAACCAAAAAGCATCAGCAAAGTTTTTAAATATGATCACCAAATCATTAGTGACTTAAATTACAACAAAACAAGGTGTTTTAAAATAACTACATTACAAAACCTTATCGACCCAGACTGTGTAGCATAGTTCAGCGCTCGTGTAGGGGGGCAAACCCAGCCAATTGGGTTTAGTTTGTGGCACAACCCCCCACCCCCCACCAAAAACTACTGTACCTTATACTGAAAACACAGCAGTACCTAGAACTCAAACAATATCCAGATGACAGACGAAATAAAGCAGTTACTGCATAATATAGTACCATAAGTAGCAAAGATCAAAACAAATGGAAAATTACAGCTCTTAAAACATATTAAACACACAAAAAGTGTGAGGGGTGTTCCACATATATGAATGGTAGCGGTGTACAGGTTGTCATCACATGAACATAACACTTCTCTGGGGGAGAAAAGGACTGTTTTTCCAGAAGAAAGAAAAATGTAAAGATAATGAACTTAAAAGGTTGTGATGTTGAACAGCCTCCAGCATTAAAGTTGTGCCCCTTGTCCTTGTTCTGTATAGTAAACATCCACAGTTGTAAGCAGACTATTCTGTAATGTCGTGTTTTGCTGTACATTTGTAGCTCACAACTCCATCATCCCGGTGTGGCCGTTTTCTCACCTGTTTGTGCAGACAACTATTCAGGTAGGTTCTGCCGTTTTTCATTTTGGGTTCGGGATCAATGTACTCCTGCTTAGCAGCCAATACAAACAATATTGCTACTGTACCACTCTACTGCATTATATATATATGTATTTACATGTATATATATATATATATGCGCTTTACAGTTCAAGTGATTAAACGACAACGTAATAGTATATTGCCATGGTGACAAGGTAAAGACTCACATGCATCAGCTGATCAGGGGGCAGCCTGAACAGGAACTAGGTATTAGGGGCAATCAATGAGCCTTAAAAAAAAAAAAACAGACCTAGTAAATATTGCTCTGAAGTGAACCTCTCTCATCGCAGTCCAAGACTACTGCACCCGAGCTGAGACCCCCCCCATTCCTCCCACATCTCCAAAAGTCTATTAGGTGATGCAGCAGCGAAGATGAACATGATCCAGTCTAACTGAGAAAGGGCATGATTTCAGTGGATGGATTATGAGTCTATACTTTAAGAAAAAAATGCCTATGTACATAATGCAAACCAGAGAACAGTGTCCCAGAAAGTTGTCCTTCTGCTGGAACAGTAGATTCAAAGAGTCATTTTACCCTCAAAAAGTAGAGCAGTTGAGTCCTATTTAAAAAAAAAAAAATCTGAACTGTATAAAGGATTCCTAAAGTGTCCAGCATGGCAGCAGCATCAGCGAAAGTTTCTTTTCCTCCATCTTGTTCCAATTCCTTGGAGTCGAGTTATTAGCCGTTTCTTCCTTCAGCGTGTCTTCAACAACAAGGCCTGCAGTCCCCCCAGCAGAGCTGCTGCAGCAATTAAAATAACATGCTCTGCCTTCGACTCTTCCCCTGGGCTGTTAGGAATAAAACAGATGCAATCAGACACGGGTAAATACACAATGACCCTGCTTTACATGTCCACCAATGATAAACATCAGAAGTCACAATCGTTCCTCTGCAGCACACAAGAGGTCACAGAGTTCACCAGCTCAGGCTGTGCATGGTCTCATCATGTCTGCATGGGCTTCCTCATGGTGCTCTGGTTTCTTTCCACAGTGCAAAGACAAGCACTTCAAGTTAACTGGTGACTCTGGACTGGCTGAGGTGTGTGACTGTGTGTGTGAATGTGTATGAATCTCTGCTATCCTAGCGCCAAGTGACTCCATGATAGACTTTGGACAGCTGTGGCCCCGATAAGGTCAATCAAAGTGAACGAACGAGTAATAACTTTGTTCCTGTAGCGTCATGTCTTTCCCACTCAGATATAATGGCATGGAACTCTGGCTTAAAAGTTTTAAGTGAACCGCAGTATTTGTTAAGAAGAATGTTATAGAATTTCCCTACATGACCAAGGCCAACTTGGAGCCAAAAATGAAGACGGCAGGAAACAAGCGGTGCTACAACTCCCTCTGCAGGAATCCAAGCAAAACTGCACAGGGCTAAAAAAATGAACAAATCAAAGAAATCAAAATACTTTTTCCTCAGTATATTTTTCAATACACGATCCTCTGTTTGACCTTTCACTCCACATAAAATACTACTGAACACAGCAGTGTTAGGCTCAATGCGACAGTCTAGAAATACGTTACGCTATTTACCAGGTGTGTATTTTCATACGCCGACAAATGACAGAGAAAGAAAGTGTGTGCACATTTACCGCAATGGAGGTCCCTCAGCCAGTGGAAGGGGATGTGAGGGCGTAAGACTGAGTCCGTGCTTTGGCACCTTCATTCTGGAAAAACTCTGAGGGCACGGAGCCCATCTTATCTGATTCTGGGGGGTGGGGGGATGGAATGAGGCGAGGAGAGTTGGGGCACAGTACAAATAGGCAGAACATAAAGACAGTAGACAGTGAAAAGCAATGAAGAGGGAGAGGGGGGAAAAGAAACAGAACAATTGAACACTAGAGAGGAGGATATTATCAAGAAACAGAAATGCCCACAACACATTTCAAATGCAAACATTAGGGAGGGAGACTATTTGTGACAGTGAATATGGGTCTCAAGGTTGGCATTAAAGATGCTGCATTATGAGGGCTGAAGGGTCACATTTTATCACAAACCCTTAGGAGTCCATCTGTAGGGTTGGGGACTATGCCTGACACAGCAAGAAAAACACAGAGCAGTGGGAATATATTGCAAGCGAGAAACAAGAAGAGAGAGAAAGAGACTGTATAGAAATAACACTTCAAAAGTGTGGAAAAGCAGAAATAGGGTCACAAGAGAGAGAGGCGAGGCAGGCGGTGCTACAGGCCCTCTTAGTGCTGGACCACCCACTGAAACCAGCTACCAGCTCCACTTTCCCCTTTCTGCTCTTCCACACACACGCTCACCTGCATCTGGGTATGCTGAAGACCGCTTTCCCGGGTCTCTCTGGAGCTGGATGTCCTTCACAGAAAATATGGATGCAGCTGAAAAAAAAAAAAAAAAAAAAAGTTTTGTTCATGCTTTCATACCCCATGTCAGAAGAGTTCAACTTTTGAAACTGCTGCATATATTTTTGTTTCAACCAACTCAAACAGTCATTGGAAGGAAAACTACTAATTCTCTGAGTCCTACTACAAACTGAACACAGTCAAAATAATTAAGTAGAACTGTTTTATGTGAGTTTTATGGCAGGAAGAATCTGCATGACAAAGTGGATGTAAGATGTAGTAAGTGTGCAGATTCTTGTTAGAGAGCAGAAGGGCCAGGAACTCACTGTCAGGGAGAGTTTGCACCTGCTGCCCAAGAGTGCGGAAATAAGGGTGTCGGAGGGCCTCCTCAGCCGAGATGCGCTTTTTGGCCTCAAACTGGAGGAAGGAAAATGTCGTGGGTGAAGAATGAGTCGCTCCCTTTAGCATGCATACACTTTTAGAGTGTCTTGTTATAAAAAAGAGTGAACAAAACTATTACTAACCTGAAGCAGCCGTGACAGTAAATCATGTCCATCACTGTCTATCCTGCAAGACAAGGTAGAACTTTGGTTGATAAAAATCCTGAGGCTTTGAATAAAGAGAGCAGTAACCAGGCTGAGTTTCCCAGTGCTGCCCAGGTCAAAAAGGTGTAGGAGTAGAAAGCTAAAAAGGAACAACACACATAATGACCAAATGGTTTTACAATTAATTAATACTGGCTTATTCACAGCCCTTGTAACAGTGGTGTGGGGTCAAAATGACCAGTTTAGAGCTCTTGGGTGTTTTGCAAATAATGACACCTTTCCTAAAGATTTGCACTCAACACAATGAGGAAATGATAATATTATTTTTCACTGAAAACTTACTGAGCCTTTTTTATAATTGGTTGTGAGGGACCTACAAGGACAGAAGAGCCAGATCTGGTTTGCTGGTGGTACCACCACTTGTTCTTGTTCACAGTTAGTCTCCACACCTTCATTTCAACCTGTGCTCAGTGATTCTCATATGTGATCTTGTGATCTCATCTCAATTTATCTAATGCATCTATATTGTTATTACATTGTTGCATACTATTCATGAAAAAAATGTCTTTTAATATCAATGTTATACTTATCACCATTTTGATGGGTTTTGATGTTACTTATGCAAACATGGTGATTTTTTGGGTCTAGGAACAGTTAAAATTTTTTTCCTATTAAAATGAATGGTATTCCACCTCTGATTTTACCTCACAGGTACATTTTTAGGAACCTATTACTCCAAGTAGGGGGATACCTGATTTTAGAAAATCTGAATATTATAATCATATACAAATCTCTCATTACAATTGTGATGTTAGATTTATACTAATCAATGGTTATGAATGGTTAACAACCAGGGATGAGAGTTGTGTTGCCAGGAACTACCTGCCTGTTGCATCTATGCTAACTTTACATGCAGGACATTATAGAAGTAAAATGTCCGTATAACAGGTAAAAATGACACTGTACTAAATAACTATTTTATGAAAAAAGATTAGCAGTTTCACAAGCTGATTTTTTGCCGACACTGCCACATTACGTTAGTGTATATTTTCGTATGCTTTATGAATAGTTCTAAAGACTCAAATCATGTAATTTAACACTAAATAACATTTTCAAATTAATACAGCTACACAGACAGGCATTACTGCAGCAGAGTATAATTTTAAAGTACAAATGCAGATTCAAACTGAAATTACAAGATTTCGGGTACAACAAAAATAGTAAATATAAATTAAAGAAACAGACAGAGATGCAAGCTGGTCAAACGGATATGAAAGCAAGAAGACCTGGGTGCGTGGTTCACCAACGACTCCGCGTGGTACCGTGGGAAGTCGTACGTTTTAAATTCCTCACTACTCGTGATCCCTGGCCACGTCTCTTCTGTAGGAGTCCCTAGGAAGGAGAAACAAAGTGAAATCAGACAAGAGCCGCTCCACATGTTCCTGGTCTTTCAACGTTTGGAGTAATGCCTTACCTAAAACACGGAATATCAAGTCGAGCTCATCCTCTACCATCGATCCTGGGAAGAGAGGTCTTCCTGTCACCATCTCGTAGAATATACAACCAACACCCCTAAGGTGGACAGCAGGGAAAAACAGGTAGGAGGCTCATATTAATAACAAATTCCATATTAACAGGCAAGAGGGTAGAGACACACCAACACACAGAAGTCTTCCACAGTCCATGTCCCACATCACAAAATTAAATAAAATGTAAATTAAAAATTAATGGAAAATTGCACTCCGTTATCCCAGCACACACTGGGTTCAGAGTGTTGTTAGTAACTACAAAACAGTTCTGTACTCAGACACCAATTGCTCTGACCAAAGTGAGTCTTCAGCATCAGGTCCCACAGCTCAGGGGGTCAAATAAAATCAATACAGGAGGCTGCCCCATGAAACACAAAAAACCCCCCTTAGCTCTTCTAAGCAAGGTCTATAGTAAGGCAGTGTGTTGTATTGCATGAAGAAGCCTACAGCCCACAGGCTGAACACGAATGATGACCGTGAGGAAGTTGGGACAAAATGCAAATAAAATAAAAAAAGACAAGCTTGGGAAATTCAAAAAGACTGAAGAGGAGTGCCTGGGGGGCCCATAAGAGAAACATGAGTGCACTTAATATGTAAGCAAAGCCAGGTCTGAGGTCAGATCGCCCCTTTCAACATCATGCACTAAAGCTAATGTAAAAAGCCATGACAGCTGAAGGCAGAAGATGCCAGAAAAACACAGTGCACTTATCTCACTGAAGAGCACATTAGGCCCCTGGAAAGAGAAATAACAGTGCAGAGAGTGGCGAGAGAGCAGGTAGAAGAAAACAGCCTACAGGGAGATGGGGAGAGGGCAGGAGAAGGGGAGCCATTTTGAGATGAATGATGTGCTGGTTCTGTCTGAAAATGTGTGCAGGATCTGTCCCCATTTTTCTCAGGGGTCACGTGTACCCACCTTGTCACCCAGATATCCTGGGTAATGTTACTGGATAGACGCAAAAGGGACAAAGGGAGGAGGGAGCTATTTCTTTAGTATGTTAAAATAGAGAAAGTACCAGACAGCTGTGTAACCTATAACATGAAATCCAAGTCTGTTCAATAGCTCAGCAGGGGCCAGTAAAGTCTGTCAAAATGGGAACATTCCACTTGAACACATCATTGGAACTGTGGTAGTAATAGTGCAAGGAGATTCACGTCTACGCGTTTGTACCGTGCCATTGTAGGCATGTATGTTCTCACCACATGTCGATGGGGGTAGAGTACTCTGTAGACCCCAGCAGTACATCAGGTGGGCGGTACCACAGTGTCACTACCTCATTAGAGTATGTCTTGGTTGGAACAGACTTTGCTCGGGCCAGACCTATGAGGAAAAAGGTAAAGATTCAGAAAACTATCACTCAAGCTGTTTTAACTAATTACTTGCATAAATGTCATTAGAAATTTAGCGGCGGAGCAGGTAGAGCTGGTGCCTCACGGCTCCTGGACTGTGTATTTGGATGTGGTTCCTTCTGTATGTCCAAGGGGGGTGAATACTTTTTATTTAGAGGTTTATTTTATGTGAAGATTGAATCTGTATGTCGTGTGTCGTTCTTTCACACTGCACAGGCAAGTCATTCTATGAACACAGCAACCAACAGAGGAGGGTCCCTGTGCAAAGTGACACTTTCTAAAGTTATATTATTAGTTACAGCAGCTGCTCTAGGCGATTTGTACAAAGTTGTAACCCACTTGATAGGATTCTTCAAAGCAAAGTTTTCCTAATACCTTGGAAAATAAACTCCAATTGACTCTTGTTAAATACCTTTTCTGCATGAAGTGATAATGTTACTACCATTATTTTGTTGAATGATATTTATAATATCTGCTCCCTCTTCAGTCTTATTTTAGACTGTCTACCTTTAATAAAACCAGGTTGATCTGGATGTACAAGTGATGTTATGAACATTTCTAATCTGTTCTACCTGAGTTTGTGTGGGTTTTGTCCAACAGTCCAAAGATGTGGTCATCTTGACACCACTAACCCTTAACCTTAAATCAACATCTCCACAATGAAAAGAACAATATATAAATTCCAGACTAAACTGTTCAACCAAGGTCTTGTGTTAAATAAAAAGTGTAGAGCTCTTTCATGGTCATCTGTGCCCATCTCACCAAAGTCAGCCAGTTTCAGCTCTCCCTTGTCATTGATGAGGAGATTCTGGGGTTTGAGGTCTCTGTGTAGAACTTTCCTCCGATGGCAGTAAGCCAGACCCCGCAAAAGCTGGAACAGGAAGATCTGTGAAGAGATAGACAAAGGCCAAAAAATATGGAATTAAAAAGGAAAAAAGAAAACCAGACTTGCTTTTAATGTGAAAACCTGCACTGTGGTAGACATACTCAAAAAATATCTGGGTACACAGCACTACAATACAATTCTGTAGCTATGCAAGCACCATTAACTTGCCCCGACACAAAGAGGCTGTGAACAGCTTTGTAAAGAACATTCTAAAAAAGTGAAGAACCAGCTTTGTCCTATGGGCAAGCAGCCCAACCAATCCCTATATGTGAATAAGGAACTCATATTTATCTATTGTCCATAAATCTAAAAATTGCATAGTTTAATAAGGATTTTTTTCGTATTTCTCATTCACTTACAAAGCCCTGCCATGCAAATGCTCTATTAAACACACAGTCACACCCACCTTTACATTGTGCACACTCATGATGCCTCCACAGTCATCCATGTACTGCTTTAGGTCCTTCTCCTGGAACAGAGGAGACATTGTTCTACTTGCTCTCATTTAGGAACACACAAGTGCACAGGCTGGGGCCGACGGGCTTACCAGGTACTCAAACACCAGTGTCAGGCACTTGTCGGTGTGAATGATGTCATGCAGTGTCACAATGTTGGCGTGTTTCAGGTCCTTCAACAGCGACACTGAGATAGGGAGAAATATGGTTGCACTCAAGAGCAGCACAGCAGGAACTGTAATGGCAAAGTTCTGAAACGGGTTTTGTTTAATTCGTTTTCCTGCACAATGGAAAGACTGTGAGTAAACAACAAGTAAAGGACCTTTAACATCCACAGGTAGTGAGCCGGTAAGAATTTAATTAAAATATGGGTGACTGACATCTGTTGACTAGCTATGGTTGACAATACACCGGCGGGGGGGGGGGGGGGTATTACCTTTTCGGATGGCTGTGCATGGANGGGTGCATTTTTGTAATGAATCACAGTCACAATGGGGGTGTGGCGGGGGGGGGGGGGGGGGGGGGTATTACCTTCTCGGATGGCTGTGCATGGAGCTCCCTCCTCATGCTCCAGCCGGATCTCCTTCAGGGCCACCAAGTTGTCAGTCAGTTTACTGCGACCCTTATATACAGTGGCATAAGTTCCCTTGGAGCAATACAAATGGGAGGAAATCAGAAATTCATGCTCCAAGTAAAGAGAAAAAGGTTTGGAAGGCAGAAGCAGGAATGTTTGTAAAATCTTTTACAGTGTGTTGAGATGCCTACTCAAAATGGACATAGTCATATATTAACTCGTTCATTGTCAAAAACTGATTATCCTAATTAAGGTTTTTGCTGGTTCAGAGCTCATCCTGGAAGAATGGACACTAGTCCACTGTAGCGCACACACACACACACACCTGTTCGTTCAAACATACATAACACCATGCCCCAGTTTGCACAACCAATTCAGCAAAAACACGCATGTTTGGACTGCGACAAGACGCCAGAGCACATAAGAAAACCATGTGAGCAGCAGGAGAATATAGGACTGAAATTAATTTAACAGTTAAACATTTTCTGCTACAAATAGTGTTAATTGACTGACTGGCTAAATCTGTTCCTTGGAAAACATCAACAAGAGATGCATATAAAGAGCAGAAGAGAATGAAGTGAACAACTTTATTGCTGTTTCAATAATGCAGACGCTAGAGTAGATACAGATGCCTGTAGGCTTGAATCCAGTAACCAGATGATGTCTTGTGTTGCCTGCCTCCTCCCGGATGTGTTCTGCAGTGTCAGTCTCCTCACAGGTGCTGCCTGTGTTCCTTAGGAATCCTATCTGTGTGGAAGGGTGGTGTCTTGTGCAATGTTTGTTGGTTTGACCTTGGAATTGGTTCTGTCCGTGGTCCTGACTCAATCTCCAGCCAGTCGCTCCCGTTCAAGAACCATGCAGCCACAGCTTTGAATAGGTGCCATAGGTGCTCTTAAAATAACCGGCATCAGTTAGCATATCCCTAAGGATGCCGGTTCAAGTGCCGGTCCCACTGCCAAGGTACTTACTAACCTGAACCTAACCTCTGCAAAACACATTTTTTTCCAAGGTAAATTCTAAGCCACTTCAGATAAAAGCACCAGCAAAGCTTCAAAAAATAATATTAATTCAGCTGCAGCCTGGTGATGTCATTCTTTTTGGGTGCTGCGTATTCTTGTCATTAACCCTTACCTGACACCTTAGTGCAAGGCAACTACCAGCAGGAAAAACAACCTTTTCCAGTGATTTTACCTATTTGTACAGGAGTGGAATCCTTACATGCATGTTCTGGGACAGTACACTGACAGTGGGCACTACAGCATGAGTGGGAGTGTCAACTGGAGACTGTAAACCAACAGCTGCAATTACTGAGCAACAGGCTGACCCAAAGGAACATGAACCAGGCAATGGGGAATAATAAAGTTATATTATGTGCTAAATACGGTCTGAATTTCACACAGAACATTACAGTGAATGGGTGATGCCAGCTTACCTCCCCCAGTTTATCCAGCTTCACATACGTCTCTAGCTTGCCAAAGCCAATTTCCGACTAAAGGGAAAAAGAGTAATTAAGAAGATTTTTAACACTTCCCACCTCAATTCTATTTCCAGAGTATTCTGCAAAGAAAGTGAATCATTTCAAAGGCACATGGTAAGAATTGATACACAATGTTCTTTCATAATCTGAGATGACATACAAATGAAACAACTTACATCGTCATTTTATTGCACATCAGCCAAAAACGAAATCTGAACAATGGAAGATTAACAACTGGCAGCATACAGTATTCAAGTTACAGCAGAATCAGAATAATGGAGCTGATCTCTTTACAGTTTGCACAAATCGTATACTTTAAAAGTATTCAGATCCCCTGAAAATTATCAATATTGGCTGAATTACAAATTATACAAATTTTTCAAATCAGTATTTTTATTGAGCTGAAATGCTCTAAACAGGCAGAGTAAAAATAAGCTGTTTCCAGATATTTTAAAGCATGTGGAAAAACTAAAATATGCTGCTTGCATAAGTTTTCAAACCCCACATGTTAATATTTGATAGAGCCACCTTTTGCTACAACAGCTTTAAGTCTTTCAGGATAAGTATGTACCGACTTCACACACCGTTTGGATTTTTTCCCCTCTTTTCATCCTGGCAGACCTGTAGCAGGTTGTTCAGGTTGGTCGGAGACTTATAACGCAATTTTGAAATAGTGCCACAGATTCTTAGTGTAGTTGCGGTCAGGACATTGACTAGGCCCCTGTAGGACAGCCACCTGCTTGTCTTTGAGCCACTGGATCCTTGAAGTAGTTACAGAGGCAGACTAGACTGGTGACCTCAATCTCGTTGAGAATCTGTGGCAGTATTTTACAAGCTGGCATACAAATGTCATGCAACCAACCTGAACAACAAGTGCTACAGATTTGCCAAGATGAATGGAATAAAATTAATTATTTTTAAAGCTGGAACACACTTCGGTTTTGCAAATGGCTTATTTGGATGCTGATAATTTAGTGTCAGCGCACAAGTCGACAAAAAATACAGATTGGAAGAAAATGTGTAAGTAATTTGTAATGTAGGTAATTTTGATAACTTTCAAGACGTTCTAATACTTTGTAAGACACTGTATACCCTGAGGGGGTGATGGCCAAAGAAACTTTGAAGGAGTAATTCTACATTGACCGCTGAGGAGCAGACAGCACTCCTTCCTGACAGCAGCACAGCTCAACATATAGCCAAACATTCCATACTGCAGGGCATCGAGGGATCTACTACTTACTCACTCATCCTCTCTCTCCAGAACCAGGGGTTCATGTTACAATGGGGAGTATGATTTTTAAATTGTATATTTTGTTTCCTGTGTCTGACTACATATTGAATTACAAAAATGATGTCTTGCACTTAACAGCTAAGTATAGAACCTGCCTAAAATAATTTGTCGGCATTGTGTCCAGGATATTGGGAAGAAGTGAATCGGCATCTGCACAACCGTGCCAATAATAATCCCAGCTACGGGTCTATTTCCTGAGGCTGCATGAAATTGGTTTTTACTTTTGGTATTTTAACATGATCAGCCATTGGTTTCATTTTCAGAGTTAATTTTCCTTTAACATAAATTTAATTTTTATTACCCAAGCACTTGTGCTTACCATCCTTTTCATTGCCGTTTCTCCTAACATTTTTCCTGTCACAAAACACGCATTTCGCAAAAACAAGAGAAGTGAAACTTGACTGCCTTTTTCCGACTGAAGCAACAAACTATCTCAGCTCAATCCTAAGACCTGTTCCACACAAATATATAGGACTAGGACTCTGAAAAGAAGCAGGATTCAATATTAATCAAATCATAAATATTTTTTTAAAAGTAACTGCATTCTGTGATTGGGACATTTTGTCAAATATATAATATTTATCCTTGATAAACAGAGGTGTACATAAACCCTCCAAGTCTGCACGTCAGCCATCTTTCTCTTCCTTTCCGCTAAGGATGAGTCAATAATAAGGACTCACACTTGTCCCCAGTGACCAAGTTAACCAATGAACCATGAGACATTCTTAAAGGCATCAAACATTAAGATTTCACCAATAACAAGTGAAAATACACAAAAACAAGAACAGCCACTGATAGCAGTGAAATACAGCTAACATTTTTATAACATTTGGTGACTGATGCACTTGGGACCGGTCCAATTAGCAAGTGGGCAGATCCGACAAGTGTCAGGGCAGCTGCTCCCACATCCATGGGAGCTGGAAGGGACTGGGAGCAAATCACTCGGGAGGCCTCCTCCATCTTTCCACGTACACTGCATCTGAGTCTCTCTGCCTGTTTTTATGACCAAAGCTGTCATGAGGAGGCAAACCTGTCCTGAAGTCACAGCTAAGCAGAAAGAACTGGAAGCAAACATACTGTCTCAGCACAAAGCAGAAAAGCAAAACCAACCGCTTGTGATCCCTGTCGACCCGACAAAGGAAAAAACTGCATCTGCTGCTTTTCTCCACACATCAAGTGGAAGAGCCGCTCATCGACCAACACACAGACAAAGTAAAGCGATTAAATGACAGTCTGAGGTTTTGTGTATCCAGTATTACACCGAAATTTTTGTACTCGGTGAACAGGTTTATTTAGTTTTCAATGCATCGCTGGTCTGAAGAGCATAAGTAGGTCAAACCTAAACAGAGAGGAGATAAAACAGTTATGCAGAGAGATAAACAGAAGACTTCTGGAAAATTAAACAAGTGTGTGTGAGTGGTGTTACCCACAAAACCATGCAACAAAAAAGGCTGTGGGGTCCTGCAAGCTGTAAGGGACATTATTTGCTAATATCTGTACAGTATCATGTCTCCTGTTTGCCTTGTTTCTTCATATTCGTGTCTCCATTTTAATCTCATAAATTAAGCACAATCCAGCTACATTGGGCCAAAAAAAATTTGAAACATTTGTGGGGGAAAAAATTTAAAGAAAAGGTAATAAGGTCTGATCACTGATCTGTAAGCAGAGGGGTTGCTGAGCCCTGTGTGCGTAATGCATGACATGATACGCTGTGTCTGCGTACTGTGCTACATGGTGAGACACTGTGTGTGTGTGTGTGTGTTGCACATGCTACAAAGTGGGGTTTTCAGATTAGCTGGGAATGCAATGTTATTTTTCCCAGTTAAAATATTGCAAAAGAACATCCTCCTACAGGCAGTTTTGATATGTGCAGCATTTTCAGGAATCATGTGTGTAAAACAGGGTTTACCTGCACATTTTTTTCTAAGCCCAGAGTGCTTAGCAACGGTGGAAGCTATATTACATGTTAATTGTTCACTGTGATCAGCAGATGAGTAAATGTTTTTTTTCTGAAAAGCAGCTAATCATCCAGACACCACTATTGCATAATGCTGCAGCTTTTGGGAAGAGTGAAATAAACATCATTTACTCATCAAGTAGAAAACAAATCTCATTTCAAAACAACGTGATGAATAATTGATTGTGATGCCAAGATGGCAATTAGAGAAGAGATATTTGCTCTTTCACAGCAGGTCGATTTTTCATCCTGAACTGTGGAGAATACGGTTTTGTTTCTCAGCTGTGCAACTCCGAGATCAGCGTAACACTCCCACACTTCAGGTAGGGAGCTAATGCACTAATAGGATTGCTTTCACCTCAATGTTTTATTGAAATGCTTCATACAGATTGTGCTCTGGATGTCACAATTTGTTCATCAAATACTTTGTTTAGGGGATCGGCAGACAGCATTTCTGAGTTCAGAGGCATGGAAAATAAGTCACAGCTTGTAATAACAAAAACTTTGTTATAGGATATGCAGCCTTGACTCCATTCTTCAACCCTGCCTCACTATCTCTCCCATCTTCCACTGAATGCAATACCCACCCCTCCCTCATCAACTCCTTCCCATATCCATCACTTTATCCGTCTTTTCATCTGGTAACTCTGTTAGTGAGTCAGTAGGTGTGTTGGTATGAAATTCCAGCTGGGTGCCACCCTCACCCACACAGCTCACTTACAATGACATTAAATTATAGATGCGTCACATAACCATGTTGCCTTAATCATAACCCTTTCCAGTCAAAACCCCCATCACTTCTCTTCACGCAAAAAGCCAGCTCCTGAAGTTTTACTTCAAAGCTCAGTTTCTTTTAAAAATAAAAAAACCTTCTACCTGCCAGACACCACCATCACATCACTTCAAAGTGAAGGAAAAGCAGCCCTAAACACCACAAAGATGACATGAAAAACACAATCATGTAGCGATGATGTGCGATAAGGGGGACCTTGTGGTTTTTAACAGTTGATAAATAATCCCTCCCTCAACCACCCTGATCCATCTCCTGGCCCACTACAGACTGCCAGGTATCACCTTTGTTCGTGGTATGAAAACAAACAAACCATTAGAGAAGGAAACTGTGCAGCGTTCATTACTTAAAAAGAAGAGCAAGTTGACCCAAGTTGACTGAAAGGCCTCTGGAATAATGTTATCCTTAACTTACTATGAACTCAGGAACATGCCTCGTGGCATTTAAGAATTGGAAGAGAAACAGCCCCACCCATTTCACTGATTCTTTCTGTTGCTCTGGGTGTTTTCCTTCCTCAGTTTGGATCCTGGTTTCAGAGGGAGAGCGACATGGGTAGACCAGGAAGGTCTGGCACCAAAACAATGCCCAGGGCAGATGGACAGCCAAGAGGGAGGAAGAGAGACAGCCACACACCCGTAGAACAGAGAAAAACTGTAGGCAGAGGTAAGGTCAGCTGACCCCGTGTACCCACAGGCCTCTCTGAAAGCCAGTGCTCATCCGTGCAACAACACAGCACTAAAGAAAAACAGGCCAGAAAGGCTGCAAGAGAAACTGATGCGGTAATTAAAGGGTGACGCAGCTCCATCTGCCTAGTCAGCCCTGTGTGTAACCCATTATTTCCTCTGCAAATGGACAAAAACAACAACAGTGCACGAACAGAACAAGAACAGTGCACGTCTAACTTATTCCACACATCTCCATGAACCCCAGCAGCACTGACAGTTCTAATTAATGTTTTAATTACATGATTTCAATACAACGCAATGAACAAATTGAGGAAGACAATTTACTCTGCAACTTAACCCGCAGCAACTTTTCTTCTTATGTTGTCAAGGTAAAGCATCACAGACTGCGTATTATTTCATTATTTTCATCTGCCAAATCATGTATTTGCAATAGGCTGTGTTCTTCACTAGTTTTGTACCAATTTCATTTTGAGTGAACGGCAGATTTTTCATAGGTGATGATTAATGTATTTAATATGTTTCATCTCAAAGCTCATTTTGCACGGAGAGTCAAATTTTCATTACAATAACCAGTCTACGGCAAAGTTCCATGCATACATCTACCACACCAACAGATGACTGTACTGTAAACTTATCCCCCAAGTTACATTATCTTCAAAATCTTGATGTTTTTCTCCTGAAATGTTTCCTTCATATCCTTTATTTTAAACCCTCTATAGAACTGTTATTTTCTTAGGAAACTAAGCCAAAGCTGAGATACTCAACCATCCTTTTAAAAAATAACACTCGGTCAACATCTAACACTAAAAACAACAGCATTCTGATTCTGTGAAGATACGAAACCTTCTCTTCCCTCCTGCGGTCATTACTTGCTTCTCAGAAACAGAAGTCACTGCTTCCACACCAAACTGAAGCTCTGGAACATGGGAATTACATGTATAACGTGCAATATGGATATGAAACTTTACAGACATTTTTACAAGCTTTTTTTTTCCTTGAAAACTGTCTGAAACCTGCTTTTTCGCTAAGTTTATTGCATAGCATGTCTGCAAAAGTTTAAACTGTGTGATGCTAATATGATTTCCCTATTTTCCACTTTTCTCACAAACAACAGACACAGAAGAAATATCAAGAACTGCATACTGGGTCCTGATTTTATACAAATAAGAAGGGGCCTAAATAGGAAGTATGCAATATGTAGGGAGTGTATGCTTGGTTGTTTCTATTGCAAGGCCCTCATGGAATTAAAACAACATTCAGGCTGAAATGACTCTCATAGTGTGACAAAGGAACAAGAAGCTGCTAATCATTACATCACTTGAGGTGTACTTGCAGCGCTTTCCTCCCTGCAGCAGGGTGACGGGGTGTCGCTCACCAGGGAGGCACGTCGTAGCCGTCGGCTCATTGGCTTGTCAAAGGGTGGGCTGTTCATGGCAAACTTCTCCAGGTAGCCCTCTGGCAAACGAATGTCTGCTGGTAAGGAGAGGCGTTTGTTGATGTCCTGCACAAAAAAAAAAAAGTGCTGATTAATGAAGAGTTGATAGATATGCCACCCCCTGACTGTAATGCTCTATATCACTACTGCATAAGGTGCTCAGTTCTCAGAAAATCAGTACATAATACATATTCTCAGAAGTCTGCTTCCTGTGTATGGCACACTGTGAGCTGCCAGCAATATTGACAGTAGCCTTCAGACCCCCAACCAAACAGATCACCAACATGCTGCCAATCAGTCAGCATGGGGGCCTCCATCCACATTTCACTGCCCTGAAAAACCCCAGACACAGATCTCCCTGCTGTTCAAGTCTCTGCGTTTTGTGTGTGTGTTTGTGTGTGTGTGTGTGTGTGTGTGTGTGGTGGGGGATGCGTTTCTCTGTAGCGCAGCCCTCAGATATGTCACCACAGAAATGAGTATTGTGAAAGTTTAAAAATGCGTAGAAAAAAATTTTTTTTTAAAAACTGAAAATTGTGTAAAGTTCCGCGAACCCTAAAATCAGAGAGATGACCAAACAGAAACCAAACACAGTGGTCCTTCACTCCAGCTCCAGACATTATATGCACGTACACACAAACAGGCAAGTAAGCTGACAAAATAAAACACATGTACCACCTGCAATCCCATGTAAATTCAGTCTTATGTTCAAGATCTCCGCTTTAGCCGATCACAGTGATAATTCAGTCCAAATGATCATACAGACAATCACATGCAGGCATGCAAATAAATATAAAGGACATGTGCAGACACAGAGACACAGAAAATCACATGCAAAAGCCCATAAACACAATCCCATGAAGACATACATGCCAATATACAGTCAGGCATTCATGCGAGCAAACAAACACTCGCATAAATTCCAGCTGAGCTCCTCCTGGTCCTGCCTGACAGGGGACTGTACTCACAGCACAGGGCACCTCCAAGAGATCCCTCATCCTGCTGCAAACTGACAAAAATGTACACAGTTCCTACACTGCACCTGGTACAACTCCCACATGACCGCACCAACATAGAGCGCTGCCAGAAACCAGCAGCCATGCAGGAGCATCCAGATAGAAGATGGGGGAAAAACAGATGCAGCAGGGAGAAAGGATGAGGGGCCAATGGGGGAGGGAGCCTGACTGCGTTTGCTACAAGGAAAGAGTAATTTTCCATTTCTCCTTCTATCCCTGCCTCACTCTCTCCCTCTCTCTCCTCCTCTGTGACAAATAGCATTTAGATTAGGAGGCTAATCCAGTTTCAGCCTGAGTGGCTTGTTGTGGGGCTGCAACCAGCTGTATGTCCAGAGGCTCTTTCCCCCTATACTGCTGCTCTATCAGACCACAGCTGCCACACACAGATGCACAAAGAAACACACATTTACACATTTAGCTATTCAAGGAAACATACACACTCATGCATTTAATCACAAAAAAACATATATTCTGCAACCCAATATACAAACATTTGGACATATATTTTGAAGGGTATCTTCTAAACTGTAGACTACAATGCTGAGTCCTAATGCACCTACTAGAAGACATATTATGATACCACACATCTGGGGATGGAGCTTAAACAACCTTCTAGAAATCCATACAAATCCTATTGTTGCTGGGTCTCTGGAAGATGCCCACAACTTCATCTTTATGAATACAGGAACTTTCACACACATTTAATAACAGGATAAACACATGGCTCTTGTGTGTACAGGTTTCCTGTGTGGAATCTAGTTAATCTGGGCACAACTGCATACTTTGTCATATGGCCGGTCTGCAATGCAAAACACAAGGCAATATTCCACTGATTCAGTGAAGATAGCAAAGCCTTTATTTCCTCTGAGTATGGTGACAGGCAACTACATCACTTCCATGCGCTACAGGCCATGCATCAGAGATCCGTCTCAGTGGCTGTACGCATCAGGGGGCTTCATGCTCATAGCTCAGAGCCCTCTGCTAGAGCGTTAACTGGCCTAGCCGTGTCAATACCTCATTGGAGATGCGTCGGTGGCTGTTGTTCCGCATGCGGACCCGGACCGGGCTCTGGACCTCGTCCGAGGATGTGCCGGAGGCCTGGTCGCTCTCCCCGTCGGAACCCATCTTCACGTTTTCATGCACAATGCCTGCAAGAGATAAATACACATGCAAAGATGATTTATTTATATTACATAAATACATTTTGAAGCTGAAATTTTCAAAGTACTTACATAACTGAGTTTAACTCGATACGTCAGACATTAATGGAAACAAAAAAAGGTGACAATTTAAAAAAAAAAAAAAACCCTGCTGAACAGCCTGCCGGAGTGATGGCTCGTAGCATCGTATTCATAGGGATGTCAGTGTCAGGAATCTCAGAAACCTTTCACGAAGAGATGAAGCTGATCGATCGCATGTATCCAGCATGCGGCATGAGTTTTGCCTCTTGCGGCGTACAAGTGAATTATGAGTTCTGTCCTGGGGGTGGGCAACTGCTGAAAATCGACACGGTTCTCAGGTTTCCTCCCCAGAGGAGCCTGCCTGTGTAGGTTTCAGTATCAGTAATCCCAGGCTGCCTTGCCCAGGATCCATCTTGGAGCTGAACTTGGTGAATAAGGAAATTTAATTATTCAAACATCTCTTAGCCAATGAATCCACTAACAAGATAAGGATTCCAATCAATAAATAAAAACTGCATATAAATTAAACAAATATCTTCTATGAGACTGCTAGGATAGTGTTTTTACGATAATGAAAGATCATGCGACAAACAGCAGACGTTTGTCCAAAGTTGGCTCAAGAAGGTAGCTGACAGTGAATACAATAAGCCATCCATCTCATCTAGCCTGAAGATGAGACTGTTTTGAACCCTGTCCTATGAGGATAGTGCTTAAACTAACACAGGCAAACTGCCCTGGCACATCTCTAGCACTGACACCTGTGCAGTCAGGCAGCTCAGCCTGGCAGTCAAAAGCCCGGTGTGGTTAAATGAATCTTAGCAGTTTATAGGAGAAGAGCCCAAGAAAAGACAGGGAATGAACTCAATTCAGACTCCCTGCCAAAGGAGAAGGCAAGGCAAAGGTGCTCTAGAGACTGTTCTGGACCTGCGGGGGCCTGAGACATCAGTGCCACAACCAGCCCGGGTGCCAAAACTTCCTTGTGGACTGCAATTCCTGACAAACGTCAGCACAGAGATCACAGAGAAACTAAAACCAATAGGTGGTATTCCCTTGTTGACACACATGTACTACATACAAACAACTATAATTTGTACTTATAACTATGTGAGCAGTATTTACCTCCTTACACACAGAGCACACCTACAGTCCCTTTTAGTTTGCACACACAACACACACGCAGGAACACACACGCAGGAAGGCCCACGCAGTGTACACAGCTGGTGTTTGAAGAAAACAGGTGAGAATGCGGAATTACTGCACACAACTGTCTGGATGACTAAGATTCTTATCAAAAGAGGCGTGGGAGCACATACAGACTGTGTGTTTGTTTTTTTAAGACCTGCCCTTTCTGCCCATGCATCCCACACACTGTTCTACCGCATGACCCTACATGTTCAGTGTTACTCCAAACCTATTACACTTAAATGGTATCGACCAGTTGCCACTTCATGGGGTAGAATTTTCGTTGGGCGTTACCCACTTTCTGTGGTGTCATAGGCATTACTATTAGCAGCACTTCCGTAATTAAAGAGTAAATTCACTGGTAAGATTAATATTACTGTTAGATGACACCAGCCTTGTTCCCAGTTGACACAGTGATTTGCAGGAAGCATCCAGGACCTAGTACACACATAAGAACATCTACGCAGGCTCCCGTAAGAGAACTGCAGCAGGAGGACTCACCGATGCGGCTGCCTGGGGGTCGGCAGGTCTCCAGAATTTTCAGCATACGAAAAGGGGAGAGCCGCTGGGGCTCCCGCCCGCCATCGCCCATCCTGGCCCCTTGTGGGCGAGCCGGGATACA
The DNA here is from genome assembly GCA_900497675.1 of Arapaima gigas. Lineage (NCBI taxonomy): Eukaryota > Metazoa > Chordata > Actinopteri > Osteoglossiformes > Osteoglossidae > Arapaima > Arapaima gigas. The sequence continues at coordinate 189,427 of UFQX01000284.1, forward strand.
GAAGTACCAGCGGGTTCAGAGCAGTTTAGTATAAAGGAACAAAACTGATGATTTCAGCAAAAATTAAAACTGGCCCAGTTTAAGGCATCCTCGTAACTGAAATCCATGTCCAAAACTGACGCAGTCAGCAAAATAAAGGGCCACTTGTATCTGGGCACAAATGCCCTTAGTTTGCCCTCACACAAAACCGCTACTCAACTGTATGTCTACTGATGGGACAAAAACACAGGAAAGGTGTTTCAATACAAACCCAGGACCAAAATTAAAAATCTTCAGGTGACTTGATGTCCCTGGGATGTGCAGAATTTGAAATCCACACAACAGGAGGGTTGCTCACCCCAAAAGGATTTGCACTCTTGTGTCCAGAGGACAGAGTACCAGACAGTAAAGAAAGACAACCCCGCCCCCTCCCCACTGCAAACGCACACCCACCCACAGTTACCGGCCTGAATTGGACACAACCACAGGGCAACCACAAGGCCTCAGAGAGTTCAGTTAACAGTCCATCTAAAGGTGCACACGAGACCTATGAGTGCCGCAGCCCCGCACCTCTACCTTAACGGCGAATAGAAAAACACACAGATGCTTTGAAGAAAAATCGGTGCCTCTCCTTTCCTTTCTTCTGCAATCAGACTCCACCTCGTATCGCTCTCTGCCACAGACACCCTGTTTCTTTGCAGCCTTTAAGTTCGTCCCCCAGTGCCACTGTGTCAGCAGTCTGACTCCTTCTGATCTGTCCCCCTTTGTCTGAGCATCCGCGTTGTCTTGTATGCGGCTCTATTCAGATGATCCCTGCAGGCTTCCAGCCTCCGCCTCTCGCTGTCGCTTCCATTCACCGCTCCCTCCCTTCTGTCGCTATTGTTTCGGTGGCCGGGACACAGACAGAAATACGCAGAGTAATCGGTCCCTCCTGCTCGCTGCCTCACTCTCTTCCTGGGCACGCATTAAACATACAGCTTATTACACTCTGCAGCCCTCTCTCTCTTTCTTTCCTTTCAAGGCCCTCTGCATTGCTCTCCAGCAGAGGACAAATATACCTCCACTGATCTCACTCTCAAGAACACACACACTAGCAGGGAAAAGAGGAGCAGACGGTCCAACAGCAACCCACAGCTCATTGGCAGCACCTCCTACTCTCCCTCCATTCCCTCAGCATTTCTCTCTCACTCGCTCCCTCCCTCTCTGTCTCTGCTCCCAAGGGGACAGTCGGAGAATGCAGGCCATTATTTATCAGAGACTGGGGACAAGTGCAACCTCACAAAGAGGTGGAGGCGAGCTCAGCTATGGAGAGCCTGCTCACATGCTAGAGGCAGGGCAAAGGCAATACAAAGCTGTGGTAACATGGTAAACATTGAAGGGTAAACAAAAGCCAACCAAAATCCTGCTTCGCAGGCCTTGAATCACAAGTTTCACCTCTTTCAAAGGTTTTAAGTGGCCTTTCCTAATGTGATCAATTTGCATTATATATTATACAAATAGATAAAATTCGCAATGCCGATAAAGGGGGTCCCCATTTCTCCATAAGGTCTGTGTAGTAACTTTTTTCTGTGGCCACACAAAGTCCACACCTTTTGCTCCTTTTAACCCAGACAGTTCTGTGCTGCTTTTTCCTAGGCCTGTTTCTAAATTCTCTACTGCTGCTCCATCTCTGGCAGCTCCACTCAGCCAGTTTGGTCTTAAAGTGGGCACTCTTAGTGGGATCAATATCGCTCTCCCACCACTGTACACACCACTCACACAAAAGGCCCTCCCTGAACAGAAGTGGTGCCAGGCGAACAGGAGAGGCACTTACAGGCAGGACCTCCACCTTCCCCATCCCTAACTGTGTCTTACTGTGCCAGCACAATGTATAGCCAAAGGCGACATGCTGACACCTGAGAAAAAGACTCATCTAGTTATGATATGGAGGACTATGTTTCGGTTGAGTTAGAAACCCACAAACAAAAGCTGAACACACATCCCTGCTGGGTTCCAAATGCAGCCACTAAAACAATTTACCTGGGCTATTACATTCTTTCTGCATTTCTCCTCCATTTCAAGAAATCTAAATAAAAGAACTCATTCCATTGCAGAATTTCACATGCATTATTTAGTTGTACATTTCTGAAGAATAATGGATTTAATTAGAGATATTTACACTTGATGCATAAATACAATCATTGAAAGGAAACATCATCCAGAATCAAACGGAAAGTGTGAGCAAAAATTCAGTTTCGTTGCATGTGTCTGGGGGGGGGGGGGGGAAAC